>JAGVVM010022015.1:0-16191 GCA_019149425.1 Psidium friedrichsthalianum
GCATACACAAAAGGTGAGAACAGATCAGTATGGTTGGAACTGGTGTCAATCGCTCTATTAGATTATGGTGACCGTTGTGATGGAGTAGTTTGAACATTTCCAGTTTCCCTGAATGTTGTCTTGAAATTCGTTATTGACCTACTGGCGGTTCTCTAGGTTTTGCGATTTTGTGGTTTGTCTTATTCAGAAATTTCTGCAGCTTGCTGGAAGAGCTGAGTGCTGCATTTTTCTTCATTATCATTGCCCATCAATTGTGTTGCAATTTAATCCCTTTTCATCGAAGAAAATCTTGGATTTATGCTTAAGTGGTCTCCTTTCATACTCTTCTCAAAACAAAATTGCACTACTTATGCATGTCACATTGCTTGAGGAAGAAAAGAAAATGCATAAATACATCTTTTAGTCTTAGTGAACTGAAGGAAGCTAGCGACTGTAGCAAGTTTTATGTCTGGACAAGTTTATAAATTGGTCGGTGAAATTTCGTGCATCTTAGGATTCTGACTATTGTTCAGTGCATCCTTCTTTTTTTCCTGACATACAGTACTTTTGTTCTTGTATATGAAAAGGATTCAGTTTTCCACACGGTGATCTGATGTTCTGTGGAACTGTGATTTGGCAGGATAAGCATTCTCGAAAAGGGCTTGAAGCGATGGTGCAGCGAAGGAAGCGGCTCTTGAAGTATTTGCGAAGGACAGACTGGGATTCATACTGCCTGGTTCTCTCTAAGCTTGGACTGCGCGATAACCCAGATTACAAGAACGCATGAATGCAAGGAAGCAAACCAAGCTTCTTTAGCGCATCGAATGGAACTCATGAATTCTGGTGCATCAGAAGCTTGCGCGGTTCTTCTGGCCAGAGCGATGGAGCCCGCATTCTTATTTCTTGGTCGCTTTATTCTCTGATTATGATGGTTCTTCTTGGGACATGGTCCTCCTTTCCAACACGATAACTTGTATGAGATGACACCGAAGGTGCAGAGATTCAAAAGAAGAGAGGAACGAACTTGAATTTTCGGCAAGATAGCGTAGGTAGGATTGTCCATTCTTTCAGATTCAAGTATAAATTTGAATTTATCAATCCGCGTCGATGGCGGCAGCACGGCAGGCCGTTTTGCAACATGGCAGTCATTTGATGAACCGTGTTTGCCTTGAGGGCACAAGATACCAATGAGCTTAAACATCGGGATTTTGAATGTGGTAACTGCTAAAACCATTAGAACGTAACCTGTAAATCTCGGTCCGGTTCCAGGCGAAACCAAATGAAACTCTGGCAGCACATCGAGTATAGTTATTGATTACGCACAATGTCCATGTCGAAGGACATTGAAAATCCTTGGACTGAAACAAGCGCAATTTTTCTGCTTAAATCTCGTTAATAAATGGTCGACGCGGCATGATTGTAACTCGAACTCAGCTGGAGAAATCGAAAATCGAATAACAGATTATTGACATTGCACAATTGTCATTGACAAATTATCAAACCACAACAATTTACAAATAAATTCACGTCCTATAAAACTGAGGCTACAACAGACAACTTCATTGAAAGAAGCTACAACAGCGCGATTCAGCCCCAGAAGCAGCACGGGCATTGTCATATTTGTCAGACAAATTACCTCCTCGGTTGTCTCCTCGAAGTGGCTAATCACAGAGAAGACAACCATGCTGCAAGAAGTAGTCCCTCTGGCTTTCGGACGACTTGGATGGGCAAGGTGGGACTATTCTCCTCAACGATGGCCTCGCAAAACACCATCCAAGCTAGAAATGTGATATCCACATTTAGATTATTGCACCACCTCAGATTTATCTCCCTCAATGTCCTGCAATGGCTCACCACCTCCGTCACCCCTGCGGTTGACAGGTTCAAACAGTTTGGTAAGTCAAGGCGCTTGAGATGACAACATCTCCTTCCAATTGCCGCTAGCTGCTGGTCATTCAGTCCCGAACCTTCTGCTCGCAAGACCTCCAAATGCGGGAGTTCAAAGTCGATGCATAGATTATCGCGTTTTTTACAATGATTGATCTCCAAATGCTTCATTTCATGGCAGCTCTTCACACGCCCATGATGCCGTCCCCAGTTATCTCCGCACAATAGCCCACATTGAGATGCTGCAAGTAGGGGCAGGCACGCACGATCTTCTTCAGGCATTCATCGGTCAAATTCACATTACGAGATATGTTAAGAGACCTCACTCGAGAATTCACCACGATATCAGTTTCATTCAGCACCATCCTTCTTTAGGTTCGTCTTCTCCATCTTGATTTCCTTCAGCGAGGGGCATCGTCTCGTGAGGTTAAACAATGTCGTGTTCGTGAGCTTTGAGCAGAGACTGACGTTAACGGAGGTCAGGCTGCGAAGAACCTTGCATATCGCGCCTATGTAGTGATCCGTGAGGAAACTTACTGCCTCGAAATCTAAGACCTCAATGCACCTGTGCTTCAGCACGATCTCTGAAATCCCGTCAAATGTAAACCCCGAAGCATGCGAAAGAACGAGGCTTTTCAATGGAATATTTGCCTCCGCGACGGACATCAGCAACCCATCCGAGATAAATGAGCGCGAGAAATCCAGACTACTCAATCCCCTCGTGAAACGGACGAACGTACCAACTCCTCGTACGAGATCGACAAGCCGATGTCATTCAAGGCCAAGGAGACCAAGTCAGGCCTGTTCTTTATCAACGAAGCAATGCCACTCTGAGTAATAAAACAACAATCCCTGAAACCAATTTCCCTGAGAGACGGGCAATTCGTCGCCAGTGCGACAAGAGACTGATCAGAGAGAAACTGGTTACCGGAAACGTCAATTCGCGACAGCCTCTTCAGCTTCTGCGACAGGACGGAGACACCGCGATCCGTGACCCGAACCGAAGGACTCAGCTCCGGATAGCTAATGTCGAGCTCTTCAAGCATCGGAAAGTACCCCGCGACCGAAACCAAGTCGTTATCCTGCAAAAGCATTATCTTGGACAGCACCAAGACCCTCAAAGCCCCGAACTTGGACCCCATCTCTCGCAACCCGTCGAGCCGGAGGTACTGCTGGTTCGAGAGGTCGAGGCGCTCGAGGGGCAACCGGAACCGCGCGATTTGCAGGAGCAAGTAGTAGGGGTCGCCCCGGAACGGGCTGAGGTCGATAGACTTGAGGGATTTGAAGCGGGAGAGGAGGGAAGGGAGGTAGGGGGTCAATTGGTTGGGGATGGAGAGGGAGGTGCGGGAGGGCGTCGGAGATGGAGAGGAATTGCTTGCAGACGGCGGAGAGGGACTCGAGGTCAGCCTCGGAGTCCAACGAAGCGAAGACGGTCTCCCAGCACTCTCGGGGCAGCTCCCTGCACTCCGATTGGTCCGACATCGTCAGGGTTCCCGAGTTGAGTCCGATCGGATCGGATCGAATCGAAGTTCGATGGACGCCGCGACACTGTACGGGTACAGTCACAGCGCAGAGCGAGGAGGGCGGTGGTGGCGGCGTTCTTTATACGGGTTGGAGACGCCACGTGGATTGCGCTGTGGCCCATATGGCGCCTTGTGGGGCCCGCCTCTCATTGGGTGTCTTTTTTTTTTTTCGAATTTTGAAAACGGGAGGCGGAGACGGTGTTGTATGACGTCTTCTGGGTCCCACGTGAAAATGGGCCATATTGGGTCGGGCCGAGGTTCTCCTCCGGTTGCGGGCGCGGGCCCATAACCGTGAGATCCAAACTCGTAGAACTCTTCGCCCAAACTTGTCATCGCGCACAAGTCGGCTGAAGACGAGCACCGAACTTCGATTCGCCTCCCCAAAACATGGCGAGGAGTTCCGGCATCGGGAGCCATCATCCCGTACCGAACTGATCGGTCGAGCTCTTCGAGAGGCTCGAGTAGTTCGCGTTGTCGATAAATTAATACGGTCGTCTTCCTGGGATGCCTCGATGGCATCTTGCCATTATGCTTCAGCAAAAGAATAACCAACGAAATGGTTCGGTTCTATAGCATGCACGACATGGCACTTCGTTCGTTTTACATATGCATGTAGTTTGGTCGGAATTTGGACGTTGGAGTACGAGCAATATTAGAAGTTCATTGGTACTTGTTGTCGCAACGTGTCCCATATGAGATTCGTCTTTTTTATGCCACCTGCGGGCAATCCTTGCAATGCCAGTTACCAAAATTCGTCCGTTTTTGATTCAGCTGGTGCTGGAGATACTTTCAAAGTCACGCAATTTCATATGACGATTATCGAACTCCAAGATATCTCACTTCCTACGCATCAAACTTTGCTCCGAGACGCCTAGGTCCCCAACTACTCATCAACTCGATCGGTTCATTTCTTGAATTTAGGACCATTCTAAGTCTCAATGCACAAGTTTCTCATATTGAATTTCGATCCATCATCTTGTATAGACTCAATATCGACCCCGATGCAGACCTAACCAGTAGGTTGGATCGTCAATTAGCAATCATGTATCGTGTCCATATCAAAGTCAAGCCCTTGGAATCTTATGCGAAGACCTTACATTAAACAAACCCTAAAGGGAGAATAAAACAAAGACCTATGCGGTACAACAGCTGAAATCAAAGTCGTTCTTTTATATAAATGAAGACAAAGATAGGAGAACGGCGAGAACAAAGTACACGCATGACCCAGATTTGCTCATACATTTTCAACAGGTCACATGGGCAGCTCCAACTATTTTTGTAGTTTTGTTTAGTGCAGGACAGGATACTCATCACATCCAACTGATACGTGTTGAATTTTTGAGATGGAAATGGGTTGACAAATGATTTTCCATCTGTATTCTTCAAATTTGACCGCGAATGGAACCCCAGTGAAAAGCGATTCGTCAAGTGAATCGTACGTCCCACTCTTTGGCCAGATTCTGTGTGTTCCTCCCCCCCACTTGCAAGTTTTGCATATTTTTTTACTGGTTTTTTTTTCTGGGTTAGGTTCTCTGATTTTTAACCGGAACCAAGATGCAATGAGATCGTGGAAATGGACTCACCACTTGCCAAACAGTTCGGCATGAATTAAGTGAATGTCATCCTTTCTTCTACGTCAGACCGGAAAGATACTGATCAAATGAAAAAGTTCACATGAGTGCTGTGAGAGAGAGAGAGAGAGAGAGAGAGAGAGAGAGAGAGAGAGAGAGAGAGAGAGCTGTGAATGAATATGGTGATTACAGAAAAATGCCTTCCACAACAGCTGTGCTCCAAAAAAAAGAAAGACTGTTAATGAAAATCACAGGTGAGTTGGTCATGACTTTGAGTTTCAGACTCTCTCTCTCTCTCTCTCTCACATCTGTAAACACTGTGTATAATGAACAATTTGGTAGAATAATAAAAAGCCATGTAGTTAAACATGGTAAAATGCCATCACATTCCCATTTGATGAAGCTTGGATCTGTGCTATCATGTATGATCAAAGAGGGTCGCCTACTTTTTCTTGGGCAGATTGAAATGCACTCGTTTTATGTTTTTTTTTTTACTGTAAGTATTATGTTCACTAGCATTACTCAATATCTGTAGTTGCCTCAAGCACTTTGCGGTAAGAACCTCCTTTACCATGCAATTTTCCTTGTGTTTCGTTTGCACATACATCTTGTGGCACGTGAGAGCTGAAAGGTGGTAAACATTGATCTTTTAGAGAGAATTTACCCTGCAAAAACAGGAAATAAGGGCGACCCAAACTTTCTCGTCCATGTGAAACTCTTGTCCATTAGCGCAGTCAAGGCTGAACAGAGATTGAGACATTTTTGTTGCATGCTGCAATTAGAAAATTTAATCATGGAATCAGTTGAACGTGATTCATTTAATGTTTCTCTGAAGCTATTTGAGGTACGAATCGCCATATTCCACAATCAGTTATAATTAAGAAAAAAAAAAGGGAAGAAAAAGATTTTCAATACCATCTCCCTCATACAAATCCAGCCCCCCCCAAAAAAAGGAGTACTTGAAGGGAAGAATACTAAAGAAGCTAAATGTATATTGTCCATACGCCAAAAATGTGAAAAGAACAAAAGTTCACTCTGTCTTTCTTTTTATTCGTGATCCATTTTAATCCTTAGTCCACTTTTTTAATCAATTTCCAAAATCCCCGTAGTACCCCACGTCCAAAGTCCACCATCCTTAAACATTTGGACAACACGTTTAGCTCTCTGCCTGCCACATGATTCGGTGTCCATTTGCCCCACTTCTTCAGGCACTCCCTCCTGCAGTTATGAAGGGTTGGAATTAGATAGAGGTTTTTTTAATGGTTACAAAAAGAATAAATCTTTTAAAGAAAAGATAAAGACAAAGCGGCTTCTTGGTTTCCCTGGGACAGTCTCTTGTCCCATCTGCTTTTGGAAACCAAAAAGATAAATTCAAGGGACGCAATTGAAGTTTCAATGGAGCTCACACACAAACTCTCTCTCTCTCTCTGTGAAGGAAACGAAAAAAACAGGACATGAATGTTCCTAGTCTTTTGCTTCTGCCCATGTGGGTAATAAGCACATCTTGTTTCTCAGCCATTGTCATCACTGATGCCAGACCAGACCCTGCTGTTTCCACCATATTAGTCCCGCTTTCGCACTCTCAGGAGGCGCCCATTTCCAGTTTTCTTCAGAAATGAATGCTCTGTCTCCAGGTGAAGTCGTTAGCCTCTCCATTTCTGGATGTTATCTTAATATAACGGGCACCAGTGAGAAAATTTGAGTTATAGATGTTCGCTTTGCAATTGAGTCGACTGGGTCACTTGGATTTTTATTTTGAACTGGAAAGTTGCGACCTTTATCCGTAGTGAAGGCATTGATGCGTGGAAAGTTGGAATTCTGCAACTTGGTGCTATCTCTTCCTCGGTTCTTCCCTTTCTTGAATTTTCAAATTTTGTTCTGTGTGGCTGCTAATTGATTGTGGAAAAGATAATGAAATGGAATTTAGATATTTTAAGCTCGTAATTTTTTATTTTGTGACTGCATTTTGGTGGGAATAGTTCATCTTTCAACTACAATGGAAAATTTTTGAGTTTTTTCTTCTGCTATTCTTTGTCCCTGAGTTATAATAATATGCCCATTCCATTCTTTTCCTGAGCTTCAAACTGAAATAACTCGATTAATCCTTCAAATAACCTCCGCCAATTTTTTTGGAATGCTGATTTTAGGGATAAAGCATCATGAGAACCCGCTTTCGCAATCATCCACATTCTTTTTCTCCTTATTTGTTGTCCTGTCTCTGATAAAGATGGTGTCTGGGTCTTGAGTAATTGTTTGATATGTGCGTTCCAATAATTGTATTTCTGATACATTGTTAAAGAAGCTCTATTTTTAAGCAGGAACGCCAGAGGTCAGAGTGGTGCAGCACCAGGATCTGAACAAGAAGATTTTGGTGGCACTCATTGTTGCATCTACTCTCCTAGCCGTGGTTTTGATTTTTCTCGTGTGCTTCTGGATATATCTTTCAAGGAATTCAAAGAAGAAATCTAAAATTAAGAGCACAGCAAACTCGAGTATGTTCTTGGCCAAAAGCATTTGCTCATTTTCCAAATTATGTTCCACATGACTGTGGTCTCATTTGCATTGTCTCTTTGATGTTTCATTCAAAGGTAACGCTGGGGAACTTCCATTGAAACCAATGGTGGGTAAATTGAATACCATGGCTGTTATTGGTAAAAGGGGTTCGGCAGCTGTTTTTGACTATCAACTCCTGGAAGCTGCGACCAATCATTTTCAGGAGAGGAGCATTTGGGGCGAAGGTGGCCGTGGAGTTGTCTATAAAGCTCGTTTGAGTGAAAAGCTCCTTGCTGCTGTGAAGAAGTTGGATGATGCCGATCAGGATGCCCAGAGAGAATTTGAGGTGTATTTTCACCTGATGTTGATGCGAAGATTGATTTCTCTCTCTCTCTCTCTCTCTCTCTCTCTCTCTCTCATATATATTTTACAGAGTTTCTCTTGCATTCCCTTCCTCTGACAGAACGAGGTGAATTGGTTGAGTAAAATCCAACATCAAAATGTAGTCACTCTTTTGGGTTACTGCATTCATGGACAAACGCGATATCTTGTGTATGAAATGATGCAGAATGGATCATTGGAGACTCAATTGCATGGTATGGACTTGGCTCTCCTCTTACTGGTTTGTGGGATATAAGAGATACAGAGTTAGTGGTACTTAAAGGTTTTAGGTTCTGTCTATCCTTACTCGATTCATGCTTTGATGGTTATCTAGGACCAACACATGGATCGGTTCTAACGTGGCACCTACGTATGAAGATTGCCGTTGATGTAGCCAGGCAAGTTCATTATTGTTGCTTTTATGTTTAACTACTTATCTTCTTCCTTTTCCTGACGTGTATCAAATTCTTGCTGGTCTTTTTACAGAGGATTAGAATTTCTTCATGAACGGTGCAACCCTCCTGTGGTGCATAGAGATCTTAAGTCATCAAACATTCTCTTGGATTCAAACTTCAATGCTAAGGTTGACTGACTTTCAGTGCTTCCCTTATTGCATCTCTTTCTAGAGGACTTGTCTTTTTTCCTGCATAAATCTTCTAAATGTTGTTCTTTTATCAGATTTCTGATTTTGGGCTTGCTGTGAGTGCTCAAAGCACAAATAATGTGAAGATCTCTGCACGGTGGGTTATTTGGCCCCAGAGTACCTGTTGGATGGTATGTTCTGTTTTTCACTTTGATCTTATGAAGTTGTGATGAATGCCTATTCATCAAGTCGTGCTTAGTGCATAGAATTTCTTTCCAAGTGTTGGTGATGTGACTTGATTTTCTTTTGATGAGCCTGACTAGCATAGCCTGCTATATTTGCTGTTTACTTCTGCTTTTGTTTGCCTCTTTTCAAGATATGTCTAAATATTTCCCATTTATTGTACACCTATCATGGTGATTCAGACTCTTTTTTTTATTAAGACTAAAATGATTCTTTATCAGGTAAATTGACAGATAAAAGTGATGTCTATGCTTTTGGAATTGTCCTCCTAGAGCTTCTGATGGGAAGAAAGCCTGTGGAGAAGATGGGATCAACTCAATGCCAGTCCCTAGTAACGTGGGTATGTTTTCCTTGAACTCAGCAGGAAAAAGCTCTCATTTTAGGCAATTTTTTTTCCGAATTCGCTGATTAATTTTTTGTCTTCTTTTGAAACTGCATTACATGTACTACCTAACATGCAGGCCATGCCTCAGCTCACCGACAGATCAAAGCTTCCAAACATTGTCGATCCCATCATCAAAGACACAATGGATTTGAAGCACTTATATCAGGTATTTGGATTGAATACACACTTTTCTATGTAATTGGAGCTTCTCACCCTCTGCTTTTTTACTTTATCAATCACCTATTCAATGATTGAGCAGGTCGCTGCTGTAGCAGTACTATGTATTCAACCAGAACCGAGCTACAGGCCATTGATAACGGATGTTCTACATTCTCTTATCCCGCTCGTCCCTGTCGAGCTTGGGGGTTCCCTCAGAGTGTCAGAACCTGTTGCAACGGTTGGCCTTGACCCTTCTCACTGAGCTAAAGATGGTTTTGACTGGCATTTACCATTCGGCTACAGTTTCATCCATGCACAATTTGTGCTTGTCGTGGGGGGACGGATTCAGCATGTTCTTGTTCTTTGATTTCCAGCAAGTCTTTTGTGGGATTACCCAATTCCATTGGAATCAGGATAAAAATCAGACTTACAGGCATTTCTCTCCCGTCTCTCTTCCTGCTGCTGTATATTTTAGTGAACATAATGTCGTATATCCTTCTAGCGCTTTGCTAAACAATTTCTTCATGTATTGCCAGACAAAATGTTCTGTTTCTGACCAAATTAATAGGATTTACTCCTTTTTCTGTGTATTGCATAGTAATTTCTGTGAGAATCGCAAGAGAAGCTGATGAGATCAGAGAATTCTGAGAGCAAATTCTGTGGTCTGATATATTAGACATGAACTCTTTTTCATTCTTGCTAGCCGAATGCCTAAGAATGCACATGAAGTACTCATATGTGGATATGTTCATTCCCTTTTTGCTGAAGTTTCTTACATAATACTTACATACATATTGCACACGCTCCCAATAAAAGGACATGTATATTGCACACATTGCATACAATCCTTATCAGCCAAATATCATATCAAATGAAGTTGGACTTCATTCTTCGGTGATGCTCTCCAGCCTTGGCTGCCAATTGTCATAGGATGCAAGCCTTTTTGGAGACCCTCTCATTCCCCTTCTTGTAATGTCCTTACTCCTCTTTCGGCCGGCAAGTTCCCTCGTCTCCAAAGACCCGAAGCTACTTGACGATCTCGAATCTTCGCTGGCGCTTTCAGGATTGACTTTGAGCTTTGCTCCTTTGAACAAGCACACAAAGCAGCCATCCTTGGAGAAACACTGGTCCTTCTCCATCTTTGACCAACAGGTCAAGTCCATTTGGTCTTCATCCTTGGTCACGTCTTGCAGCTCGGCCATGGTGTTGGGGCTCCGGAAAGAGAGAAGCCAAAAGAGAACTGGACGGAGAGTACTTGAGCGAAAGGCGTTGGAGCTTCCTGATGGTACTCAAGGGCACGACATAGAACTTCTGGCCCAACATCAGCATAGTATCTGGCGCGACGATTGCCCATGGCTGCTGAAACACGTGAGGGTATGCGACACAGCATCGAGGGTGGCGAAGCATGATCTCGGCTGCGAGAACCGGCCTGTCGTGGAGCTCGACGTGCTCGCCGGGATGGACAATCTTGACCAGCATGTGCCTTGTGCTTTTTGTGCAGAGCCATCTCGAAAGGGCCATGATTATTTTTTTCTCCCAGGTCGTGGGGAGAGAAGGGAAATGAGATTGAAAGTTGTATTATCTCCCCTGGCAAGATAAAGCATCTCCTGTAGTCTAGGATTTGCCACTTGCCAGGAATATCCAATGAGATATTGCTTTGATCTTCCTGGGTATTTGTGACTCACCTTCCTCTGTTCTTGTCTCATCTCACTTTCATAGCAAACATCGCAAGTAACTACGATACGACCAGGCATTATTTGATAAACTAAGCTCGGCAAATTTTGTTGGCACTCTGTTTCGTCTTTCACCGTTTTTGAGGAATACGAATTCAACACGGTTGACGGCGAAAGGAAAGATCACATCACAGGAGGCAAAAGCAAGCATGCGAGCGATGATTTCCACTGGAGGGTTTGTACATTTGCCTTTGCACCTTACTGTGATTGCCTGTCATAATTGGCAAGGAGACGTCAGTGACTGCCGCTTCTTGGGTATTCCACGGGGTACATGGAGTGTACGTTTTCTTTTTCTCCCCTTTTACTTGCAATCTAAGCCTGAAGAACGCATCCTTAAACATTGTTTCATCCTTTGTTTACGTTTCGAATTTGATCGGCGCATGATGAGCCACACAAAGGGGTCAAATTTTGATCCCAAATATGGTCTTTAGACTCGTGCCGAGCGTCTGTCCAATCGAGGAAATTACCTCGTGGGCTTCACTTCTGGAGGGGCTAAATTTTGGAAGGGCTGCTGCAGACAAAAGTGGAAAAAGTGACCCTCTCATGGTATGTACGGCAAGATTCCTGCTCTCTCTGCGTCTCTATCGATGAGGCCAAGGTGGTTGAGTCAGAAGGAAGCCTGAACTGAAGCTGAGTTATGTTGCAATGGTAATAACTAGTTGTCCTACATCGATTGTGGAAGGGATTATGGTTGGTTTATAGGTATGAGAGAAAGCTTTATCCTTTAAATTAGCTTTTGAGACGAGAGAATTCCAAAATTGTCACAATTGGTATCAGAGTTTAGGTTACTCAAGTCTGGACCCAATAGTCACTTAAGAGTTGTTGTGTCTCCAACCCAGGGCTCGACATGTGAGGGGGAGATTATTAGGGTTATCCGGGGGCTGATCGGTTATAAGTGTGAGGGAAAGTCTCATCATTTAAACTAACTTTTTAGATTGAATTTAAGCAGGATCCTGTTGAAAGTTGTGCCGATGTCTTTCGGCTGCCTTCCACTTTGCTGTGTTGCAGAAGAAAAGCCAAAGTGTGAGGGACTGAGTGTGAAGTGTTCATCTTGGGCACAATGGCATCAGTTCATGTGCTCATAGGGTTACAACAACCTTCAGAATTGTGTAAAACTCGGCCTTATTAACACGAATCACGAATCGGAAGGAATCAATAAATTTGTCCGAATTCTTTGGCAAAGGCCAGCACTTTCGTGCTCGGGGAGCTCCAAAATGGCGTTGACAGAGAAATTTAGTGCTTCTTGGATTTTACCAGTTTCTCTTATATTTTTCAGTTGGATTTCACCGGCACTCAATTTTACCCATCACGGTCTGTATCATTTTTTTTTCCCTAGAACTCCTTTCCCTCTCTACCAGATTCACCCTTGTTTCTAATCTCTGGCACTTCTGTTCATTGGTTCTGCCTTGCGAATGATAATTTCAAATTTGCCATATTAACTCGTTTCATGAATGGTACGGCGGCTGACTCCTATTGCAAAGAAGAAGAGAATAAGTTTCTGGTATGAGCTAGTAATTTCTTCAAAATAAAGAAGTCACATGCAGAGTGAAATATGAGAGCTTAGACCAGCAGTCTTGTCAATTTTGCTAGGCAACATTTTTTCAATTGCAGCCAGGCCTTTTTCCATTCCAAGGATGGATCTTGGGAAGCCATGGAATCCAATGATGTCCAATTACTTGAACTGTTCAGGTTGTTGGTCGATCCTCGATATCGCCGAAGGGAGGAAACACACTGTTTGCTGATGAGTTGTCTTACAGCGGCAGTATCTCGGCCTTGTTTCTCCCAACGGAAAAGCGGATAAACTATTATTGACTCCCTGCCGACGTCTAAGTTCTAACTTGTAACGACCTTATTTGCTTGGAAATGCTTTAGTTTATCTTCTATGCCAGTCAGGAAGTGATTTGTGAAGAGACTAAACTACGCTCGACTATATATCAAAGTCGATGGGATCGCACATGACTCAAGCAGTTTAATCGTTTAGCTTTTGTGAAAGTTTGCCGTGTAACAACTTTTCCTTGAATAAGCTAGCGATGCCTAGAAGACAACCGAGAAAAGGTTTTCTAATTACATTGCTACTTAAAGCTTCTTTGGATGAGCAGACCGAAGTGAAGAAGGTAATGTGATATTCACAATCTGTTCTTCCCTTTTTTATGAATTTAATGAGACCTAAAACCATGTGCACTGTAAACATGCATGGGAACAAACTCCACATGTAGATAAGGTGATGGACCAAGGGAAGGCATGGACCAAGAGTGGCATACATAAAAGACCAGAACATACCATATCCGCATAGGCCCTGGACAAAAAAGAAGAAGAAGAAGACAGACAGGACAGACAGACAGACAGACATCCTCAGAGAAAGAAGAGAGAGAGAGAAGAGAGAGAGAGAGAGAGAGAGAGAACAAATTTAGTGCAGATCTCATCTAAAACAGGCCATAGACAGTGATGTATATGCCACAATACTTCATGCTTTGGCTTTTGGTGAGTTTTGGACATCGTCTGCAAGTGCATGAATAATTTCGAGTTCCATAGGATCCAATTCACATGATGAACAAGATCCAAAGTTGAAAACATGGGACTTGCAATCTCTGTATGTTTGGGGCTATCATTCAGATGGTCAGCCATATGATTGCCTGCTTGTCCTCTCTCATCATGCCACTTCAATTCCTCTCCCATCATCTGTAAGATTGAATTTCTTTTGACCGTTTTCTCCTTCTTTTTTTTAATTTCATCATCACAAAATATTTCATGTGGCAACATGCAATCATATTTCCAGTTTGGTGCTGGACATGAGCTGTAACGTCACTTCAGTAAAGTTTAACTGGTTTGATCAATCTTGCTCCCACATACATCTTTGGGCAAAGAGTATAAACCCTGATGGAATGGAGCTAACGTTAATCTTGCTAAATGGTAATTGAGTGCCCCAAGAATTAATGTTTGGTGGGAGACAAATTGAGATTCATAATCATGAAGCATGAGTTTACAATAGGATATAGATTCCGCCATCTTCTCAATGATTACACAATTAGTAAATCAGCTCAAGCAGTTTTTACCCATAGGAAGAGAAAAACCAATCAGCACAGAATTGAACTTCATACCACAACAGGGAAAAAAAAAAGTTGGGCCAGTGAAAGCTGTGCATGGTGTTCTCGAATATAGAATTTCACTCCATGAACTGAAATTTTTTTTTCTCTTTGCGGAAAAATTGAGGAGCGTGTCAATTAGATCTTCCGGGAGCAAAGGGAAAGTCATTTTTGTAGGCTGACTAACTGATATTTCGTCAGTCAATGAAAAGAGCCCAATGCCACACAAAAAAGGGCATGTTGGGTTTTGAAACAATTCGAATCATTTTATTAGAAATACCTACAATGACAGGTAGAATATTTAATATGTCGATTTCTGCAATGCCAAGGAGCCCTGAGACATTGATCTGTGGGTCCAATGGTGTTGGGAGATGCTAGATCTTGTAAAAGAAAATTTGGGTGCTGTACTGCTAAATAGCCTAAGCACACAAAAGTCTTTACCGTTCTTTAAGCAACCTCCAAAGGCAATCCTTTGCTTACTTGACACAATCATGCTTCATGACTACGGGGATTATAAACTATATTATCTTGCTGAGCATGTTCACTGTGGTGATTCTGCACCAGAGGAATGAGAATGAGGACTATGTAGATCTTGTGTAGGGTGATCAGGATAAGTGAGTGCATTGGTCAAAAGTGTGCTCCCGGAGATGATAACAAGTCCCTGTCAGCTTGCGAAAGCCAGTGGAGAAAAACATGAGAATGTATGTCTAGAGGTAGACATGGCTCTATACGCTGCCGGTACCGCCAACAGAAAAGGGTGATCTTTGTTCACACTGGAAGACGATGTTGGTAAGATCTGTTTGTGAACTCAGAGCAAGAAGATGGGGCTCAGAACCAATGGGACAAACATTCTCTGTTGAATGGCCCATGCGGGAAAGACACTCTTTCTGCAAGATCCCGTCTTCCTCCCTGCCGAGCCAGTCAATGCGCATGAACTTCTCTTTCGGCTTGTCCTATTTCATTTCGGGTATTTACTATTCTCCTAGTTTCATGAGCTTGTGGTTTGACGTGGTAGGTTAAAGAACCGTCCGCGATCGCCGTGACCATGCTCCCCCCTTTAAATCATCTTGTGTATGGGACTCTCTCTCGTCCCGTCTTCCTTATTGCTTTCCTCACTTCATCTACACCCCGTATTTTCGTTTGTTGTTGAGACGCACCGATTCCCTCCTACCAACAGAAAAAGATAGAGTCCCTCCCCCCCCCCCCCCTTCCCTTAGTGGCGCCTAACCGCTCTCCTTCCAAGCATCATGCTCACTTTTCGGGACTCTGAAGGCGCACGTCCGGCTTTTCCTTGTTTGCGACCGGGGTTTTTATTCCCCCCCCCCCCTGTCGTTTGAACCTTCCTTTAGCCCACGCTTAAAACCACAAGCTCATAAACTAGGGAGAATACTAATTATACCCAAATGAAATTTCTTAGGACAAGCCGAAAAATTTCATGCGCATTGCTGCTGCAGGAAAGAGTGTCTTTCCCCTGGGCCATTCAACAGAGAATGTTTGTCCCAATTTGCTTCTGAAGCCCTCATTCTTGCTCGTGAGTTCACAAACAGATCTATACAAAAACATTCCGTCTTCCAGTCCTCGTGAACAAAGATCACACTTTTTCTGTTGGCGGTACGCGGAGCGCGATAGAGCCATAGTCTACTCGTAGCACATCACATTCTCTATGAGTGTTCATTCTGGCTTCGCCAAGCTGGAAGGGGGACTGTGGTATCATCTCCGGGGCAACACTTTGGGACCAATGCACTCACTTATCCTGAGTCGACCCTACACCAAGATCTACATAGCTTCCTCATTTCATTCCTCTGGTGCAAGAATTCACCACAGTGAACAGACTCAGAAGATAATTATAGTCTTATAATCCTCCGTAGTCATGAAGCTCTGAATTGATACGAGTAAGCAACGGATTGCCTTGGAGGTTGCTTAAAGAACGGTAAAGGACTTTGGGTCGCTAGGCTATCTTAGCCAGTCAGCACCCAAATTTTCTTTTACAAGAGTCTAGCATTCTCCCACCACCTTGGAACCCATCAGATCAAGTCTCAGCTCCTTGGCATGCAGAAACTCGACAATTAAATTATTCTATGGTCATTGTAGGTATTCTATAAAATGATTCGGTTGTTTCAAGACCCAACATGCCCCTTATTGGTGGCATTGGGCTCTTTCGATGACCGGCC
>JAGVVM010022018.1:0-34945 GCA_019149425.1 Psidium friedrichsthalianum
AATTTTTTTTTTTTTATTTTGGTTTTTTTTCCTCTTCCTTTTTAATTCTCTTTTCTTTTTTGTTGATTTTTTTTTTTTTTTTTATAATTTTTTTTTTTTTTTTTTTTTTTTGTTTTTTTGTTTTACTTTTTTTTTCATTTTTTATTATTTTTTTTATTTTTTTTTTTAGCCTCTGAAAAATCCTTTCCTTCAACTCCTCGTCGTTTGGCACCACACAGGCGCCCTTTAAATTTCAATATTCCGTCTTCAGTCACTTTGAATTCCTCCTTCCTTCCTTTGCATCCATCACCACGATCTCTTCTGAATGTCAGGGTCCGTAGACTGCAACTCTTTAATCCTCATTGGATCTCGGGCTTCGATTTGCAGTGTAGCCATCAAGCTTGAGAGGCTTCCTACTTCGACCTTGAACTCCGAGTCTCTGATTTCTTCCAACAACGTCCATTCCTTTACCATCATATGAGCGATGCTTCGACTTCGGCTCAGAGCATCCGCCACCTTATTCGCCTTCCCTGGATGGTACAGATAATCTACAGTCGTAGTCCTTCAGCACTCCATCCTATCGGTCGTTGCCTCATGTTCAGCTCCTTCTGTGAGAACTAAATACTTCAGGCTCTGGTGATCTGTAAAATCGAACTTCTCTCCCACCAGATAGTGCCTCCAAATTTTCCAATGCAAATAATATGGCAGCCAACTCCAGATCATGCGCTCGGATAATCCCATTTCGTGTGGCCTCAGCTGTCGAGATGCATACGCTACTACTTGTCCATGTGCATCAAGACACATCCCAAATCCTCGCAGTGACGCATCACGTAAAATCTCAAATCCTCCAGGTCCAGATGGGATGGTCAACACCGGCGCAGAGGTCAACGATCCTTCAACTCCTGAAAACTTTCTCGCACTTCGCAGTCCATTCAAACTTCGCGTTCTCTTTCTTAACAATCGTGTCATCGGAGCGGCTATCGCGGAGAACCTTTCCACGAGCGTCTGTAATATCCAGCCAATCCAAGGAAAACTTCGCACCTCAGTCACGGTCGTGGCCTCGGCCATTCTACAACAGCTTCGATCTTGCTGGATCTACTGATATCCCTTCGCCAGACACTATATGTCCAAGGAACGCCACTCTTTCAGCCAGAACCTCACACTTACTGAACTTTTGCATACAGCGAAGTGCTCCCTTAGTGTCTTAGGACGATCCTTAAATGTTCTCGTGGTCTTCAGAATTCTTCAAATACACCAAAATATCGTCGATGAAGACTATCACGAATCGATCCAAAATACTTGAACACTCTGTTCATCATATCCATGAACGCGGCTGGGCATTCGTCAATCCAAACGGCATAACCGTAAACTCATAATGCCCATACTGGTTCTGAAAAGCCGTCTTTGGGAACATCCTCCTTTTAATCCTCAATGCTGTGATAAACCTGTCCTTAGGTCTATCTTGGAGAACCACACACGCTCCTTGTAAGTTGGATCAAATAGATCATCAATCCTCAGTAGAGATATTTGTTCTTGACTGTCACTTGATTCAGCTGTCGGTAGTATATACACAGCCTCAACGAGCCATCCTTCTTCTTACACAAATAGCACCGGAGCTCCCCATGGCGAAGCACTGGGGCGGATAAACCTTTATCCAGCAGCTCTGCATTGCACTTCAATTCCTTCAGTTCAGACAGCGCCATCCTATACGGTGCTTTTGAGATTGCTTAGTTTCAGGTGCCAACTCAATCACAAATTCACTTCGCGCTCTGGTGGCAAACCAGGCAAACTCCTGAGGAAATACATCAGGTACTCTCTCACTATAGGCACGTCCTCTAACTTCACTTCTTGAGCCGATGAATCTGATACTGATGCCAAAAACATAGGCAACCTTGGTCCATCAGCTTGGTCGCTTCTAGTGACGAAATCCAAGAAATTGAGGTTCCACCTCGGTTTCCCTTAAATTCATACTCAGGCCCATCTACTGCGGTTCCAGCTTATTATACTTCTACTGCAGTCAATAACTGCTCCATGTCTAACCAACCAATCCATGCCCACAATTACGTCGAAATCATACATGGGCAGGACAGCCAGATCTATTTCTTCCGCCCTATCACCAAGCAATCTTACACCCCTTACACCCTAACATAACAATTACTCTATCTTTCAATGGGGTGGCTACATGCAGAGTCACATCCAAGGGCCTAACATCTATCCCAGCCAACTCAGCAAAACGTGCAGATACAAATGAATGGGATGCACCAGGATCAAACAAGGCATAGGCGGTATGACCACAGAGAGAAACGGTACCTTGTGATCACCCCTGGCGCGTTCTCAGCATCCTTGCGCGCTACTGCGTAGACTCGTCCCTGAGCAGGGGACGGTTCAGGTTCACTTGTGGAGCGTCATGCGGTCTGCTGCTGATACTGTGGGTCCCGGGCTCTCTTTTCGGGCAGTTCCTTAGGAGGTGTCCCAACTGTCCGCAGCCAAAAACATCCACCCGTCTTCTTCGGGCAAGGGTGTTTCCATGTCCTCCTGCCACAATCACGGCAGTTCTGCTTCCCAGGGTGAGATGGTTTCCCCAGAGTTCTTCGCAGGTGGGACAAATCTGCGGTTGTCCCTCATTGGCTTCTTGCCCAAAGTTTCCGAGTCCTACTGTGGCGTAAACCGCGATCCTGACGCGGCAGCTTTCTCTTGCAAGTCTCTCTCTATCGCCAGGGCTCGCTCATACATTCTCGTTTTAGTCCCTCAGCCCAGTAGCGATCAGCATACTTTTCAGTTCGGGCCTCAATCCTTCTCTGAACCTTCTGGCCTTATCCCACGGATCCTCAATCAGCCTTCGAGCAAAACTGGACAATCTGGCGAATTCGCCCTCGTTACTGATCAACAGTCATCTGCCCCTGACGGAGCCTTATGAACTCCTCCATCTTTCTCTCCTGGCTGCCTTCCGGAGAAGTATTTCCCATTAAACGCTGCGCAGAAAACAGCCCAGTTTGGCCTCATGCCATCAGGAAAACTCGTCCTCGGGTGCCTTTCCACCAGTCAATCTGGCAGTGCTCTGGAGCTGATAGTGTGCCATGGAGACCTTTTCTTCATCCGTGCATCCAGTGACACAGTAAAGGCTTTTCTCCAGCTGCTCGATCCACTAAGGCAGCTACTTCAGGTCCTCCAGTGCCATCAAACTTCGATGGTTGCATACTTCGGAACTGTTCCACAATATGATGGGTCTGACGTCCTCCATTACCGTGCCCATTGCCCCATGGGCTCCATTAGCAGCGGCCAAGGCGGCCTCAGCTGCGTGGGCACTCTTAGCAGCTTGCCTACCCATCAAATCGCTAACCTCGGTCAGCACCTCATCATCTCCTCTATTCTCGGGCTCCTTCAGGTGCAGGAGCCCTGAGCTGATGCAGCGGCACGGGTCTTCTGCCCCTATTGCTATCCCTTTCGACTATCTCTCACCTAAACCCAATAAAATTCCATTCAGGAATTTGAAATCCTGAGACTAACAATCATGCTTTCGCCTGCTATCGCGTCTACTGACATGAATATGCATGTAAAGTTCACTGCAGCTTTTAAATGCAATTGGACTCGGAAGACACCTAGACTCAACCCTGACGATGCCCAACCCAGGCCACTCTGTTCGCCACCTCAACTAGACGCCTGCCGGGAGCCGCTCCTTGATCGGGTCTCTGCCCCGGCGACCACTCCCGCCCTCATCATTTATTGGGACGAGCAGTTGTCCTAAGTCACTCACCTCCAGAGAGAGCCCCACTCCACGTGTCCCATACCACGCTTCATCACAGTTGTGTAGGCGTCCCGCCAGACCTGTCCATACCAAGCTGACGGTACCCAGCCCAATAAAATATGATGCATGCGCTTTTCAAATCCCAAAGCCTTTATTTTAAATCGATTTCATTTTGAACCATTTTCCTTCAATGTAGAAATCGTTGCAATGCGTGATGGTCAAGCAGCGTGCGACAGCCGACTAGGCGTACAAACACATGCAGCTAACCAGCACTAGTCAACCAGCAATCAGCACTCAAGCACCCAACTCATGGGGTTATGCTTTAGAACCTTACCTAGGTCCTGACGCATCTGTAAGTTAGTCTGAAATACCATAGTCTATACTATCACTAGACTAACCATCTATTCAACAAGCACATGCGCCAATCATTCATGCATTCTACCCTTCTGATCCTTAGGTCTAAGGTCTGTTAGCTAACTACCCCAAAATATCAGCCTTATCACTCCAGTTCCTCGAACAGTCTCGTATCGAGCTGACTTGCTCTGATACCACTCGAGCGGAGGGATGTCACGCCCGAACCCCCAACCGGGCTCGCGACATCCCTCGTCTCATGCCAACACCTCTGCGTGCGCTGGCCTACGGATCAGCGACGATCCAGGACGCTCGTCGCGGCCAGACGACGCCAACGCAAAACGATAAACCTGAAACCTGCGGAAGCGTGCCTTCTACACATGCATACATACATAAGATAATGGGGTAGTACACAAAAGAAGTAATACACATACAAGCACCATATCATATATATATGGACCAGCGTTAGGTACAACCCCAAAAAGAAACACACTATGATCAAAAGCCCTACGCTCAGCCGATCTAGACTCGACGTCTGATGCGGTCACTCCTGCGGCTCCTCCTCTGGGTCGTAGTCTGCCCACGGGTCGTCCTCCTCCTCTGGGTCTGACTCCATATCCTCGCCCTCCTCGTGGCCATCAACCTCCATACGGCCTGGAGATGGCAGCTCTGCCATAGGGTCTGGGTCCACCACCTCTCCTCCATAAGTAGCGGAATGGAGAAGTCCAGGGTCCTCCTCCATAGGTACAGGGGCGTCGCGATGAGGTCCCTCAAAACCGAACATGCCCTCTCTCATCCAGGCTTCGAACCTATGGGGTACAAAGTGAGGGTCTCCCTGATCTACCCAGATGGTAGTCAGTCGTCGCTCCCAGAGGATAGCGTCCTCGTCTACATGCTGGGTAATCTCAGTCTCGATCTGCACGGGCAGTCCAAAAAGTACAGGGGGCTCGGCCATCACTGGCGACCTGGATCTGAAAATAAGGCAACCACCGCCAGTGAGTCGGAGACTCAGCAAGCTCACCACTAAACCTAGCGTAGGATAGGTATACAAGTGGGGTCGGTCCTATCCAATGGACTAAGGCTTTCTGGTCAGCTAATTCGGGCATACCTCCTATCTCGATAGCAGTACCGCACCCCCAAAACAGGAATAACCAGACTGCGCAAGTATATACATCATGCATATAAAATATGAACGGCAATCAACAGTAATGACAGTACACGATGTGTCAAGACAGATGCATGATTAAATTTCGTCACAAGTGATCCCAATGGATCCTGCTCGCTTATCGCTCCAATTCCCATCAGGGCTCATCCAACAGTGCCACTCGGCAATGCCATAACTGCGTTCGTTACGCCTTACGTTGGCCACCCTTTATCTCTCCACTTCCCCGCGTAACTACGCCTCAGGGGCTCATCCAACATGTCACACTCCAGGTGACTCATGCCATGCTCACGGTACAGAATGTGCAGACAATTTCACAATGCATCGATCACAGAGCAGGCAATTTCATAGGTCTCACAAGCAACGAGACAAAACAGCATAACAATTTGACAACCAGTCAACAACCCATATTCATCGGGTTATGTCACAAGTGGACCTAGTGCCCTGCACAAACTTTCACGGTCTACTGGGTTCAATTCGGGTACCTCACATGAATATGGCCCGTTGTTCTCACTCTTAGAACTGGCCCATCAGATAAGCTAAGCCCATCAAGGTATAAGGCCCATTAAAGTAGGTCGGCCCATTAAGATATGTTAAAGCCCATTAAGCCAAGTTGGGCCTATTTAATCAAGTTGGGCCCATTTGGTTTCAAGGCCCATTAACCATTCATAAGCCCATGGTTTAATTGTAAGTGATTAAATAATTCGAGGCCCAATATTAGTAAAATTTTCGTGTAGGGCCAAGCCCAAAAATTAAAGTAAGCATAGAAGGCCCATTAAGGCCTATTTGGGCCCAATTCAAGTACCCTAGGCCCAGGTACACTATGGGGCCCTAAGATTTTAGGTCCAAGGCCATTATTAAGGCCCATTAGATTGATTATAATTTTCGGATGAGGCCCAAGGCCATTTGTTAAGGTAAAACCCCATTAAATCCATATTAGCCTATTTAGGCCCAATTCGGGTTCCTAAGCCCATGTACATCCTTGGGCCCTAGGATTTCATATTCAAGATTATAATTAAGGCCCAATTAACTTTAAATTTTTCGTCATTTAAGGCCCGTTATTTTATTTAAGCCCACCAATGTCAATTTGGCCCATTTAGCTTGGAATTTAAACCCTAAGCCCATTTGCATCTTAAGGCCCATCATTCTCATGCCCAAATCAACCTTTGCAGCCCATATGAGGTATCCCATGGCCCATTCCATTAAACAGCAGCCCCTCTCTCGGCCCAACCTTCTAATTAGCCATTTAGCATGATATAATCTACCCTTAATTTCACACTAATCAAACCCCATTACACAAACCAGCCTTTAATACACCAAACCACACACATATACAACTAACCTAGGCCACGATTAGGGGATGAAGCTTACTTGATGAGCTGGAGGTGGCGGCGACGACGGAACGGGGGCGGCACGGCCGGCGGTGAGGACGGCGGTCGTGAGCTAGCCGAGAAAAGAGAGGGAGATGAGGTCGGTTCGGGGCTTCCAAGGGCCATATGGCCACGGAAATGGGAAGAAGAAGAGACTAGAGGACTCACCAACCAAGGATGATGGCTGGTGATGGCGGACGTGGCCGTTGGTGGCGAACGACGGCGACGATGGCGGCGGCTTGAGCGACGTCCGCAACCGAGAGAGAAAGGGAGATGGCGAGGTGAGTTCGGGGTCTCCAAGGCCATGGAAAAGAGAAGAAGAAGGGTTGAGGGCCTTACCGAAGGAAGATGGAATGATGGTGGTGGCGAAGGAAGCCGGACGGTGGCGGACGGCGGCTTGCACGGCGGCGGGATGAGCGACCGAGAGGAGGGGGAGGGTGAGGGAGAGAGATCACGAGAGGGAGAGGGAGAATGGGGGGAGGTGGCCGGCCGAATGAAGTGTAGGGGAGAAGAGAGAGTGATTATCCAACTTTAATAAAACTCAAAGTGTGATAGTGGGTTAGGTTAAATAGTGACTATGATAAGACTTGTACTCTTGACAAGATTTGGTTTGCATTGGAAATTGGACCTTGATTGATTGATGGATGTGATGGTTGATTGATGTGACACATGATTGATTTGACAACCGATTTGACTTGCCTCGATTTGCGTGCCAAATGCACCGATCGGGTCTCGAGCGCGAACGAATTTCTACTGGATTTGATGTCGGTCTATCGAATCCACTCTCAAAAATCCTAATTGGTCTCATTCTAAGGATTGAGCATTTACCGGGGGCATTTCGGTAATTTTTTTCCATTCACGTCTTGCTTCTCGACGTGCACCGGCTGTCTGCCCTTCGGGCGACGTTTCTGAAACTAAATCCATTTCTTCATTGGTTTTGTCTTAAATTAATTCTGAGTCTCCCAACGGCGGGATTCTTAGATTTGGTTGGTCATCTCAGGGTAGCTAATCCTGAGTGAGCGTCGATCAGAGTGTAATAACGAAGTGTTTCCATTCATTTAGAAATTCCGATAAATGGATCGAATTTTCGGACTGTCACAAGAGGCAGTTGGGTCGTGTGAGTAGCATCATGTGGGTTTGTACTAGGAGTTCTAGGTTAGGTAAAATATATCATTAGGAACTCTAAAGGCGTGGTTGGCCTCCCGTGTACAAACTGGTCGAGAGCTGATGCCGCTCTCCTAGTGAGGCTATGGCAGGCCGAAACCAGTTGTTGTGCCTAAAGTGTCCTATTCGTCTTACTCAATGTAATGGATGCCCGAGCTAAACTAGCCGTGGTATGATTCAATATGGGAAATTTATTCGTCTAAGTGTTCTATGGAACAACTATATGAGGGAAGGCTGATCTAGCTAGGCTTGCTAGACGCCGCACGGATTAATTTCGCGACTGAAATGTGTCGGCCTGTGACACATGCATGAGAGAATAGAATTTTAAAATTTCAAGAACGAGAAAGTTTCACATCCTTTATATACTTTTGATCCTATACTGTTATATTTAAAGGAGAACATACGAGTATGAGAGTGTTAGATAGGAAGTCTATTCACCAAACTGTAACCTCTGATTTATTCACTAGTGAAACCTAGCCAATTGACTGTTAGTATGAAGAAGTAGATGTAGGCTCGAACAAAGCTGAACCAGTATAAAATGATGTATGCACATTGTCTTTCTCTTGATCTCTCTATTTATATATTTGTGAAAGTAGATCTGCACACGACAATGTATCTAAGAGTGTTTCAAATCTTCCTAGTGGCATCATCTGAAAGAAGTTTTGACCTTATCTATTTAAATACCATATCATTTTATTTAAAAAAATTAAAATCACCTATTCATCCCTTACCCTTAACAATTCGTATCAGAGCTTGGTGCTTATATTTTTATTGAAGTGTTATTACTTCTGAGCTAACGATCTCTATACCTAGCAATTTTGCTCCTACTTAGATTGAAGAAGGAAGCAATAACAGGTCACCCTACTTTGATGAAAAAGAATATAATGATTAGCATAACAAATTTAAAGCATATCTCAAATGCCAAGATCCACAGATAGGGAATGTCATGCAAAAGGGTCAATCTATCTATAAGTACTTTAGGCTATTCAAATGTTAGGGACAACATCAATACTACTCCCACGGCTACTCTATATGCTATTAACTTAGCAAAAAGAGATGCTCTAGATGCTAAAACTATTTTTTTTTTTTATAGTGCATTATCTCCTACTGAATACAAGCGTATTGCAAATTATCCCTCTTCAAAAGCAATATGGGATAAGCTTTATGTTACTTATGAAAGAACGGACAAAGTCAAGAAGACCAAAGTTAACATATTCCTTAGCTAGTATGAAGCATTCAAGATGAAGTCTAATAAAATGGTGAAAGAAATATTTGATAGATTCACTAAAATAGTGAATCACTTATTATGGGTAACCAGTGTCTAGTCTAATGAGAGTGAACAGACTTCTAAGAGCACTCACAAAAGAATAGGACAACATCAAAACGTCCATTTAAGAGATTCAAAGGATTTCACCATTATCCATGGATGGACTTATTAGAACTCTTCAATCTTATGAGGATGAAAAAATCAATGAAGAAGCTCAATCGAGAGGTAAGAAATCTACTACTCTGAAAGCTAAAGATCATTATAATGATTTAGACTCTGAAGATGAAGACAATGAGGAACTAGAACTCATGGTAAAAAAAAAAAATTCAAAAGAATAGCTAAGAAAAGAAGAAATTTCAAAAGGGAAAGAGATTTCAAGTAACATGATCTGAGACAATCATCTTGTGACAAAGAAGATAGCAAAGATGTAGTTTGCTATGAATGCAAAAAGAGAGAGCACATCAAGCCAAACTGTCATTTTTTTTAAAAAAAAAGAAGGGATGAAAAGTCCAAGAAAATCCCGAGAGGAGAAACCTACACAGATATAGAATGTGAAAGTGATGAAGAATATGCCAACATTTGTTTAATGGCCAACTCAGACTCTGAGGACAAATATGAGGTAGCTCTTTCAAGCATTTCGTCTGAAGTATCTGATTATATAAATGAACTATGTTTTGACTACAAAACTGCTCTTCAATGGCTTTTTGAATTGAAAAAGTTAGTCATCTATTTAAAGCAAGATGATATTTCTCAAAAGATAAGATAAATTTTCTCAAAGAAGAATTTTTTTGAAATCAAAGAAAAATTTGATTTGATCTCCAAGAAAAATAAATATTTTCAAATTGAAAACGTCTCTTTGAGAAAGGAAAATGATTCTTTGAAAAAGGAAATTTTAAATATCGACAAAAAAAATTCATCCAGTTTAAAAACTTTACAACATATTCTTTCTATACAAATACAATACTATAATAAGTCTGGCCTTGGTCTTCAAAAGGAAAGTGAGTTGAAAAACGATTTTCCAAAAGTAAAAGAAAGAATTAAAAGAAGACCTTCAAAACACGCATAAAGAAAATCACTTTTATAAGCAGTTTATAATATCTGAGGGACAAAACGTCTCAAAATATACAAACGATGGTGATCCAAAGCACTCAAAAAGTTATTGTCCTAAAATCTGGGGACCTACTCAAGATATCTTAATTTTTGCTAACTCCAGTAACCCAAAAGACCCAAACAGATTTAGGTACCAAAGAAAACTTGAATTCTTTTAATGTTTGAAGGTAATAATGAAAAGAAGAAATAAATGGTACCTTGATAATGGGTGTTCTAGACATATGATTGGAGACTCCAAGATATTTATCAATCTTATTAAGTTTGATGGAAGGAGTGTATCCTTTGGCAATAACAATAAAGGAACAATTATTGGCAAAGGCATCGTGAAGATTGGCAATCTCTTCATCAATAACGTCTCATTGATTGAGGGTTTGAATTTCAATCTTATAAACATAAATTAATTATGTGATTATGGATATAATATCTCTTTTGAGGAAGATAGATATTCAGGTATTAGCCAAGTTAACAAAGAATCTTCACGAGACAAAGACATGAAAATATGTATCTTCTGGACACATCATCTAAGGACATCAAATGTCTTGTATCCGTCAAAGATGACTCAAAACTTTGGCATAAAAAGCTGGGACACATAAGCTCTAAAAAATCTCAAAGCTTTCCTCAGAAACGTTTGCGAGAGAACTTTCATATGCAAAATTTGAGCAAACAAAACTTTGCGATGTTTGCACACTTCAGAAACAAGTAAGGAATTCTTACAATCCAAGTCAATAGATCAAATTTTCACTAACTATGCTCGAGAGCTTTTACACATAGATATTTTTTAATGTACTCAAATCCAGAGCATTTGAGGTAAAAAGTATAATTTGGTAATAGTACATGATTATACCAGATTTACTTAGATTTTTTTCCTTTCACACAATAATGATGCATTCTCATATTTTGAAAACTTTTCAAAGAAAATTCAAAAGGAAAAGGTTATTCAAATTCCAATTTCAAAACAGATTATGGAGGAATTTGAAAATCAAATCTTTACAAATTTTTTGTGATCAAAATGATTTTCAACATAATTTTTCATTACCTTATACTCCTCCACAAAATGGAGTAGTTGGAAGGAAAAATCGATCTTTACATGAAATGACACGAACTCTTTTAATAGAAAGCAAAACTCCTTCCTACTTTTAAACAGAAGGTGTTTTTACTACATATTACATCACAAATCATGTTTTTCCGAGACCATTATTTGAGAAAATCCCCTATAAGTTTTACAAAGGCAAGAATCCAAGCATAGCATATTTTTATGTATTTAGCTGTAAATGTTTTATTCTCAAAAATCCAAATGATTGTCCGAAAAAGTTTGATGAAAGATCAGATAAATGAATATTTCTCAGATATTCCACTTTAAGCAAGGCATACATAATCTTTAACAAGAGCTCATGAACAATTGAAGAATCGATGAATGTGAAATTTGAAGATGGAAATGATACTCAGAATATAAGTGCTGAAATCACTATATCACCTTAAAGGAATCCATCATCTAAGCGAACTTTCTAATTTGAGCACAAAACATCATCTGAAGCCATTGAAAACATCAACAATACTCAGGCTACTACATCATTTGAGAACGTAAATTAAGATCCCTTTCCAAAAGATGAACAACACAAAAGATATACCAAGAACTGAAAACACAAATGTAGTCATCCTACAGATCTTATCCTATGAGATATAGAAGATGAAATTAAGACCAGATCTAAACTCAAGAATGTCATAAATGCCTTTGCACTTAGATCTGAATCAACTGTAGAAGTTGGATATGTCACCTCGGAAAATTGTTGTCCTAAGATATTATGGATGAAACAACAACTAAGGGACTTTGGTGTTGAAACCCTAAATATGGAAATCAAGTATGACAACACTAGTGCAATCAACTTCACAAAGAATTCAATTCTGCACTCTCGACCTTAGCATATTGAAATTAAGCAACACGAAATTCGTGATCATATGAATAATAGTGATGTCAATATTCAAATTATTGACTCTAAGTATCAATTAGCTGGTATATATACAAAGTCATTAAAAAAAGAATTCTTTTGAATATATTAGACGAGAATTGGGTGTTACTATCATGCCTGTTTGATTTGTCTTCAAGGCAAATTAAATTTGCTTGTGAGCAAAAGGCAACATGTGGCAAAGTTCAAAATAAAGTCTCAAAACTTGCTCAACATCTTAGGATGACATTCACTTCCAAAGGCCAAAGCATCATCTAAGTAGATATCATCTGAGAAATACAAATAAAACCTCTAAACTAAAAGCATCATCAGAACAACACTCATATCAGGTTTGATCATCCAAGCTTTTAGTGCATAAATAGTTACTTTTGGCAACAATTAAAGTACAATCTCGATCTTTTTAATATTATGCGAAATATTGTGATTGTCATGTTTATCCTAATTGAATTGATTGAATATTATGTTTCCAAAAATAATTCTTCATATCTTTTCAAAATATTTTATTTTTGAAAATCATATCTCAAATATTTTAACTGTCAAAAGCAATTTCTTATTTTGGTTAAAACAAAAATTAGCACTAAAACGTCACCCCTATTTTGAAACCACTCTTGCAAAGATTCAATTTTTACTTATCACTCAGAAATTCTTTCTTGAAAAATTTTCCTCCAAATTCTCTCTGTGATTTCACTTTCGAGCTCTCAATTCCCTCAATTCTATCCAAAAATCCTTCAATGGCACTTAAGAATTCCTCCACCATGAAGAAACTCTCAATTGGTTCTCAACGCTTGGGAAGATTGGAGATGCAAGGACCTAGGGCTCCAATCGGCATTCCCACTGAGTATAATCTATCCAGTTCTTCAGATGAAAAAGAGTATGTCAAAGACCTGAGGAGACTAGCAATGTTCCTTAGATTGAACCTGCTACTGCAACTCTTGCTACTGAAGCCTTACAGGTTGAGACCCCTCCAATGGTCAAGGCTAGAAAGATGCAAGAAATCAAGGATCAACTCTCCGAAGAGGTATCTATTGCTACTGAAAGGGCTATTTAATATGTGCTATGAGGATATACAGTAGATCTAAGAAGGATATTAAGGAATTCGTGAATATGCACAAATTTCGTGATGAAGGAAAAATGTAGAGATTTGATTCTATACTAACTCAGAAAGAAATTAGGTAGGTTGTGAAAGTGAGGGCAGAATTTGAGAAAAATAAGCACAAATCATAGGTGCCCTCTAGAAAGAGAAAAGAGAAGGTTGGTGAACCTTCAAAGGAAGAGAAAACACAATTTGAAGGAGAAAAGGGTGAGAGAAAAATCAGATATGAAACTATGGTGATTAGTGATCATCTAAGGAAAGATGATGATAAGATGATTTATGCTTACTTTAAGGGTATGATGATAAAATTTTTAGTAAAAGAGGGTAAGGAGGATAGGATCTTTAGATCCAATAAGTATCATGAATACTTTAATTCTCAGCTTGCCAAAAATTCTATGACTAATAAACCAGTTGACGTTGGGTACTTTGAGAAAAATGATTTGCATATCCATAATTTGCTTTACAATATGCATTTGCAAACTCTCTATTCTCTAAATACTCTTTGTTACCTTGAGTTGATTGCCTACTTTTACTCAAACTTTTCCATGATCTCTTAAGATACCATTTAGTTCTCTTTCTTTGGTGAGAACATCATTTCAGTGCTGCAGAACTTGCTGAAATTCTAAGTTCTGAATTGTCTACATTCACTCCTATTCCTATCTCAAAAAATGCTGTCTAAAAAGAACTTTTTGGCAATTCAAATCTCTCTAGAGCAAATAAGACTCATGTTGAACATCATCACTTTCCTCTCAAAGCAATCATTCTGCATAAGATAGTCATCAACTGCCTTAAATCCAAAGGATCCTCCAAAATGATATCTCTCGCTATGAGTCCAAAATCATTTGGACCATACTCAATGGCAAACCTTTCTCTCTTCCACACATCATTTGCCTACATATACGCAGAACTATGAAGAAGAATAAGGGACAACTACCATATGGCTCATTGATCACTAGGATCTTTGAGTATTGACAGATAGTAATTCCTTAAAGACTCAGATCTTTGCAGATCCCACAAGGAAGTATCGGTAAATCATTATTTTTTCAAAATGCGGTACAAATTTTCATACGGTCAATGAAGGGATAGGAAGAAGAATGTGGTACTAATAGATCTTCCTCTGACTCAAATTGAAATAGCAAAGGCTCCTTAGACTGTATCCTCACCTGTAAAACCTTCAACAACAAAAGCCTCACCTATTGAACAAACTGCAAGTCCTTTACCTACAAGTCAATTCGCTTAGTCCACTCGAAATAGAAGGATGAAGATGTTGTCTCACAAGTCTACTAAGCCTGGACAGAAGAAGAGAAAACTTGCTCAGAAGTTGTTTAAGAGAATCATAATTGAGTCAGATTAGCAAATATCTGAGACTTCCTTAGCTAGTGATAATGAGATTGAAGAAATCATCCAGAAAATTATGATGACAACTATTGAGGATGAGATTGCAAGTCAGATGGAGCAGTAGGAGAAACAGAAGGAAGAGCAAGAAAAGAAAAGGAACAGCAGAGAAAAAAGAAAGAGGAGAAAGTTAAGAATGTCTTGGTGAAAACAAAGAAGATGGTAGACCATTTGAAGTTCCTGAGCCTACATAGCAAATATATGATCAGATGAAGAGTTAGATGAAATCTGAGAGAGAAATTCAAGCTTATGTTGCAATGGACACGTAGTTTGAAGAGGAGCAAATTGAATAAGTCAGTATTTCTGAGTTTATTCTGCAGAATGTAGCTAAGGAAGAAACTCAAAAAGAAGCTATATCAAAAGGGAGAAGCTTGAAAATAGAAATTCACAAAAAAAAAAAAAGACATTGATGCTATTGCCGGCATAATAGATATCCCAAGAAGAAATGACTCAGATTTTCCAACATAGGACACTGAATTTCCATCATCTGAAAAATCAGCTGGAACTCAAGAGGAATTTACAAAGCTAATATTCAGATAGAAGAAGAGAAGGACAGATCTACAAACACAAAGTAGCTCAAAGAGATACTGCATAATCAGAGAGAAATGGAATAGCTTATCAAGGACACATGAGCATCACTTCACGTGAAAGTTGATGAACTGAAGGACGAAATGAATTATGAACTGCAGAAGGTGAGGACAGAAAGAAGCTAAGATGCTAGTTTTGTTGTCTTGTTGATTGAACACATGGATAGGAAGCTATACAACTCGAAAAATGCCTTTGATATGAGGTCAAATTAGCTATCTAGGGTCGCTCTTGTCTAGCTGCCTTTAGACTTTGTGCTTTCCACCTTGACTCAAGCTCCATCCTCATCTACTTCAGCCTCAGATCTTCTAAAATAAACTTATTTTTCACTACCTTATTTTGTCAAATCTTGATTCTATTTTAAGATTTAGAGGTGTCTAAGTTTTGTTTTGTTTTAAGTCTGAACTCATTGAATCATTATTAAGTTTGAATATTTTGGCTTGCACAAGTTTTAATTCTCGATATTTGCCTTGCATAATTTGTTGAACTTGATTGAGCGCTCATTGAACAATTTTTACTAGTTTGAGCTATGCCTTTCGTGCTGATGACAAAAAGGGGGAAGAAATTATATATCCCTTGATTACTTATTATTGCAAAAGGAGAACAATATGATTTGTAGGAATATGCTTTGAACAAGTTTCAAAATTATACTCTGACATGAATATGTTCTAAGAATGACATACGTCGTTTTGTGCATACAAGTTCTGAGAATAATACAAGTTCTCATAGATTCTGAAAATATCACAGGAATGAGTTTTGAGAATGACACAAGTCATTTGGCATATAAGTTATGAAGTAACGAGATACTTATATGACTTTGCTCTGTACCTATATCTTGTTATGCTCTAAATAGATATCTATCCTCTGAACCTATTCATCATAATACTCTAATGCAGGTTATTAAGAATCAAAATTAAAATGAGTTAGATCTTATAAACTCTGACATAGGTGTTTAGAAATTCTGTAAGAAAATGAACTATACTTTGAGAATGAATTCAAATTTTGAATTCATCTTTTTTCAGTACTAAATTTCTCGCTAAAAGTTTTACATGATATATTCATGTTATCAAAATTTTCTTGAGTAACAAATCATTATGTTACTCACATTTCTTATATAACAATTGATATATTCGTGTTAATAGTTTGTCATTATCAAAAAGGGAGAGAATGTTGAGAAAACCCCTAGGTAGTTTTGAAATTGACAAAACAAACCATAATCTCTAATATATAAGTTAATGCTGTGAAATACTATCTTGCAAATTATCTAAAGATCTATAAAAAAAAATACATGGGATTGAATACGGTAAGATAGGCTTAGATGACATTCTGAGGGACTCAGAAGCTGCTTGGAGTTTAGACATTGAGCAAGAACTTAGGCATTTTGCAAGGAACTCAGACGATTGAGCAGGAAGCTCAGGTTTTGTGCAAGGAGCTCAAACATTGAGTGGGAAACTCAGACGTTGCGTGAGGAGCTTAGATGATTGAGCAAAAACCTCAGACGTTATTACATAGCTCAAGTTCTTATGAAATATTTCACAAGCAACGACCAAATTATCAAGAGATCTATTTCAAGATGATTTAATTGACATATTACATCATCACAATGACTAGCAATCAAACTAGATTCGTGCTTGAAGATTCTCAATCATGAATATCAATCAAGAATGTTGATTATAGGAGATGAGGATGATTCACCTAATGAGATAATCCATCTATAGAAACCCAGGATCACAATTATATATGTGATTTGATTCAAAGAGAGATTCTTTCCTTTATCGACCTCAACGGCTATGAAATCCTGTATATAGAGTCTCGTCCAAATGAGAAAGTTTGGAGAGCAATCATCCAAAGGATCTTGCAACGCAGGAACAGAATTCAAAATGCCAAGAACGAGAAAGTTTTACATCATTCATATACTTTTGATCTAACACTATAATACTTATAGGAGAACATACGAGTGTAAGAGTGTTAAACAGGAAGTCAATTCACCAAACTGTAGCCTCTAAGTTATTAATAGTGGAACCGAGCTGATTGGCTGCTAGTTTGAAGAAGTAGACGTAGGCTCAAACAAAAACCACCATAAATCCTCTATACACATTCACTTTCTCTTAATATCTCTATTTGTATATCTGTGAAAGTAGATTTGTGCACGGCAGTGCATCTGAGAGTTTCTCTGATCTGCTTAGTAGCATCATTTGAACGAAACTCTAAGCTTATCTGTTTGCATTGTTTTATAAAAAAAACTTAAAATCACTTATTCACCCCCTTTAGATGATAACGCTAGCCCCAACATGTTATAACTTTTAAAGAGATATGGTACTTAGGTGGCCACTTTGTGAAAGTTGAGTGACCTAAGTGATTGATTTAACTAATTTATGGCATTCAAATGATCATTCGTAAAGTTGTTGGCACTCGTTCTATCCTTGAACACCATTTGCCGAATAGCGAAAACTAACCAGAAAATGCATGATCATTTGTGCTCTTTCTGTACATAATCTATCATTTATATAAAAATTGCATTTGCACCAAAGAATCATGCACAAATCGCATCATTTATTTCCACTAGTTGCCATTCAACATTTTCATTCTCCCCATATACATAGAATAACAAAAAGTAATAATATTTTTAGCATAAAAACGTTTTAACATTTCACATTCATTACTCCAAATACAACAACACCATATCATTGTTCTTCAATTATGATAGACTCAGAAGAATCTTCTCTTTAGTAGGGTTGCATATGCCTATAAACCAAAACAAGTCCATCAACAATAACATCACAAAAAACATTCGGTAAATATTTCTTCGATTTTTCATCCTTGAAAATTCCTTCTTCCAATGGTTCAGCAAATTTTGCAGACCCTTTATCTTTGCTTTCATTAAGTCACCATCATTCAACTCGTCTGTCAATACATATCGTCATTCATCTCATCCTTGAAATAGTTCCAAGGTAACCTCCGTTGCTCGGTTTGAGACTTTCACATCAACTTACCTATAAGATAGTTGAAAATAATATAATGAATTACCAAGAGAATTTTGTCCATGCTTGTTGCATCAGTAAGACAAAGCAACGTAAGTTATCCCCTCAAAACAAGCAAAGAAAGCCTAAATCCAAAAATTATTCCAAAATCATGGTGAAAGTCATAAAAAAAAAAAATTGTTCCCGTTGTGACTATACTTGAATTTAACCATTCAGCATAGTGCATCTGTGAAATCTAGCAAGAACAACACAATTATAACCTATAAATTCTACGGCAACATCTAAAAAGTCTTGATAGATCAGCATGACATAGTAATTGACACCTAAAATATCCAAAATTAAAGTCTTCTCTATACTTGGCCCATCCGTGGAACCTTCTTCCAGGATTATCTATTGTCCAAGTTGTTCTTGTTGGAATTCGTAGCCCACAATAGCAAAAACATGGAGCTTTATCTTGGCTTTGGTGGTACATTCGTGAGCCACTTGCCCTGCTTCTGCTCCCCATCGCGAATTTGACGAGTTGATTTTTGGCAATTTGAAGATTTGGAATTCGTGAGGTTCGGCTTAATAAGGTTAGGTTCTTCAAATTTGATTTTGCCCCAAATTATTAAATTAAGAGAATGGTTTTTTTAATAAGAGAAATGTGTAATGTCGTTTGGCAATTCATTTGCTAATTCAGCTCCCGGTAGGCCACGTCAACTTGTTTTACATTATTTTAATACCACGTAGGATTTTCGAGTGACCCAAATTGCCGATGGCTCTCAAATGATCGATTTTTAAAAATTATGGTACTCAAGTGAGCGAAAAAAAAATTTTATAACACTCAAATGATCGTCGTATAAAAGTTGTTACACTCGCGGTATAGTTACCCCTATTTTGAAATTATAACATATATTTATAGTGATTTTCGTTTCCTTGCTTAGGAGATAAGAAAATTACTTATTGCTTTTACTTTTCTTAATGGTTATTTCTCGAGTGCAAAAATTATTTCGATATATTAAAACTATTTACTTTTCTGTAATATGGTCGAAAAGTTTAGAATTTTTGTTTTGAGGGCATAAGACATGCTGAGGACATAAGAAAATTACTTATTGCCTTTACTTCTCTTAGTGGTTTTTCTCAAGTGCAAAAATTATTTCGATATATTAAAAACTATATATAATTTTGAATGTAATTTTCTGAGCATTAAATATTGATGGAGCGTTATTTATGATGAGGACCGATTTCGCGCATAAACAAATGTTTGCTACAGTTGCTTTGCTATACTATAAATACAGCCTTATTCCTTCCGACATAGTTGCCACCAATACAATAGAAAGAAGATTTGAAGCAGAAAAATTAAGACAAGAGATGGTAGGGAAGAGTCCTGCTCCTTTGTTTGAAACAAAGACAGCCAAGAACCTCTCCATCTTCAGATTATACGCAGTGTCCGTCTTCGCTGGCATCATCTTCATCTTCTACTACCGAGTTCATCACTTGCCGGAGCCAAACACAGCTGCAAACTGGGCTTGGCTTGGAGCTTTCTTCTCGGAGCTGTGGTTCACCTTTTACTGGCTCGTCACGGTCGTCGTGAGATGGAACCCTGTGCATCGCCGCACCTTCAAGGACCGGCTTTCTCAGAGGTGTGTTTTCCTGGTCTTGTCTCTAATATTTCGCTCGACACTTGCGTCTGCTATCGCAAAATCGAACAAGAAATGGTGTTTCCATGGAAGTCATTGCACGCGACTGTACTGATAACTTCGTAACGTTGTTTTCTTGATGTTTCAGATGCGAGAAGGTTTTGCCGGGGGTAGACATATTCGTCTGCACAGCGGATCCTGTGATTGAGCCACCGACCATGGTGATCAACACCGTCTTATCAGTCATGGCGTATAATTATCCGCCGGAGAAGATGAGCGTCTATCTCTCTGACGATGGCTGTTCCGACCTTACTTTCTACGCATTGCTCGAAGCTTCTCAGTTCGCCAAGAAATGGCTTCCCTTCTGCAGGAAGTTTAATGTAGAACCAAGGTCGCCGGAGGCCTATTTCAAAAGCGCCGCCGAATCTCTAGATGATTATCTCAAGCGCCAGGAGTGGCTGTCGGTGAAGGTAAGGCTCTCCTTGAACGTCCTTGCTTAAATGTCAACAAATTAATCTATGATTTGAGTGATTCGATGGTTTTGGCATTTGTTGTTGACTTATAGCTAACGGAGGAACCAAGGGATAAGCAAGGGATTCTTTTGACAAATTCCACATCTTCCTTAAAGATTTCGAAAAAAGGACAACAGATTGGCAAACGATGACTGTACAAGAAACTGACGCGTATGGCATCGACTAGGGCTTTAGCGACATCCACAAGATGACAAAGGCTTAAATCCCGTCGTGATGCATGGAAGGATAACCTTCCTGTTTCTATGGCGGAACTAGTAAAACCCCAGTTAGAACGAAAAAAGATACTCAGCAAGTTGACTACGGGACATTGTAAGACCTTGGCAAGAACAGAGACTAGAATTTAGAGGAAGAAGTAATCACAAGAATTGCATGCAGAAATACATAGATTCAATGCGAGCCGACGACATTTTTTTTACCATCTGCCAGTTTGAACACACTGTGATTCATTCAACTTCTAGATTTGCATGAAAGATCAGGCATATGAACAATTCCCTGGCTCTTCAGTTTGTAAGAAACTGCTTCTGTCAGAAGGTTTCATCCTCTTTGATTCGTTGTAGAATTTATACAAAGACATGAGGCGACGGATCGAAGCGATAGCCAAGCTGGGACGTGTCCCGGACAACATTCGGAAGCAACACAAAGGATTTACCGAGTGGGACTTCGTCTCTGGCCGAAGAGATCATCAAACGATTCTTCAGGTACTACGACATATACATCTGCAGTGCTCTCAATAATTTCTGCCAAAGTTCTATATCCGAAGTATCTTCACCCGATTTTTCCAGATACTATTTGACGGGACGGACCCTACTGCTGTGGACGACGAAGGACAACCTCTTCCAACTCTGGTGTACCTAGCAAGAGAAAAGAGACCCCAATACCACCACAATTTCAAAGCAGGAGCGTTAAATGCGTTGGTAATGTATCAGCACATATAAGAGTATATGTATTGGCCCTAACTGCGTTTTGACTCACTACCATTTTGAAAACTTGAAACTTCTCCATCATGTTTAACTAAAATCAACATGTTCTGATCATAAAGAAAAATGAAGTACCTGGGATGAGATTTACTAATTGTCGAGATTATATTTGCTTTTTTCATTCCTTTCCTTCTGGATTGATTAGATTAGGGTCTCGTCGAAGATCAGCAACTCGCCCATCATCCTTAACGTGGACTGTGACATGTACTCGAACAACTCGGACTCAGTGAGAGACGCGCTTTGCTTCTTCCTGGACGAAGAGAATGGTCATGACATTGCTTACATACAATTTCCACAGAACTTCGATAACCTCACGACGAATGACTTATACAGCAGTTCCTTGGGGCTGATCAATCACGTACGCCACTCAAGAACAGTGAATTTAAAGTGTGAAATGCAAATTGACTGAGTTTTTGCTACAATATTTGTGACTGTTAGGTGGAGTTTCATGGACTCGACGGCAATGGTGGGCCTATGTACATTGGTACCGGCTGCTTTCACCGCAGAGAGGCTCTGTCCGGGGGAAAGTATACACCGGAAGGCAAGACGGATTCCTCGAATAGGAACTGCCATGACCAGATACGAGACAGCGCTCGTGTTTTAGAGGAAACGTGCAAAACACTGGCTGATTGTGCATATGAAGACAACACTGATTGGGGAAAGGAGGTCTCCCTCTCTTTCTCTCTTCCATATTTAGTTCCATCATAATGGTTACTCGTTTGCCAGTATAGGCACCGCAGAAATTTTAGTTACATTGTCAAAATTGCAGATGGGTTTGAAGTATGGATGCGCAGTGGAAGATGTGCTTACCGGCTTATCGATACAATGCCGAGGTTGGAGATCAGTCTATTTCAAACCCGACAGGAAGGGCTTCCTGGGGGTCGCTCCCACGACATTGTTACAGTCCCTAGTCCAACATAAGCGATGGTCCGGGGGCGATTTCCAGATTACCCTTTCGAGGCACTGTCCTTTCGTGTATGGACGCGGCAAGATCCCTCTGAAGCTTCAACTTTGCTACTGCAACTACTTGCTGTGGGCTGCGAATTCCTTGCCGAGTCTGTACTATGTGACCGTCCCACCGCTCTGTCTCCTCCGAGGCATCTCCTTGTTCCCCAGGTAATTTAGTTGAGAAAAAATTCCGTGCCCTGTAATATCTCCAGAATTTGAGGTAATCATATATTATGTGATCGCTCAAACATGTTATTTCAAAACCGATACCCCGTAATGCTACTTGACGATTAATCGCTGCATCAGGTGTCGAGTCCTTGGGGTTTGCCTTTCATGTATGTCGTCGCAGCAACTATGGCACACAGCGCCGGAGAATTCATGTGGACGTGCGGAAGCACGCTACGAGGATGGTGGAATGACCAAGAATGGGGTTGTACCGGAGAACGACTTCCCATCTCTTCGGCTTCCTGGACAACATCCTGGGGCTGCTTGGTGTCACCAACTCTGCCTTCGTCATCACGGAGAAAGTGGCAGGTGACGACGTCTCGCATAGGTACGAGCAAGAGCTCATGGAGTTCGGCGCACCCTCACCCATGTTCACGATTCTAACGACCATCGCCTTGATCAACGCGTCGTGCCTAATCGGCACGACACTAAGGTTAGTGATGCACAGCCAGGCTCTAGACCAGCTTGCCATGCAGATCGGCTGGTGCGGTTCCCTGGTCTGTATAAACCTGCCTCTGTACAATGGGCTTTTCTTCCGAGAAGACGAGGGGAGAATGCCTGCCGCGGTGACGTGTAAGTCCGCGACATTTGCTCTGCTAGCTTTTGCCCTGGCTTGGGTGTGATCTACCATTTCATTTTGCTGGCTCGAAGCTACTGTAACTTCATGAATAATCAGATCACGTCCTCGTACATGACATTAGTAATGAGGATCTATTCCCATACTCACCACCACATTTTGACAAGACAAAAAAAAATTTAATAGTAAGATTCGGAAAAAACTAATTTCACGGGAAAGAATTACTCGAAAAGATTAATTGCTAGCATAGTCTAGCCGAAACGTTAAATATCGTGTTTGCCGACGATTTGGAATAAGAACAGATATCCTATGAGCACCCAAGTTGATGCTCGCACAGTTATCTGCTTATCTATCTCTAGATCTAGATGAATATTTTATAACAGGGTATTCCTAAAGGATCACCTCTTTCTTATGTTGAAGGTTTACCTTATGCTCCTGTAGATTGGCTACAAGGATAAGCTTTTGTGGGTTATTCATGGTGCTTATGAAAGCATCCTTTTTCTGCACTTTGGATTTGATGGAACACAACGCCCCTGGTTCGGAGAGGGTTGTGCGAGGATTGAACGAGGGCTGAAAGGTGGAGTGACAATCGGGAACCATGGTTGTCGTCCCTCGCTATAAATTTTTTCCAGTCGAAATTTTGAGGCACAACTATCTGAGTCTTGTGTTGACAAGTTGTGGAAGCCACAGGGCCGCATGGACTTTGATAGATCCTGGCTCTGTGTTTCTTCATTATAAAGTTGAGGCCAACTTCTCCACTCGATCACACTTATATGAGCTAAAAGCAACCTCATACACTGGAGAGAAATTTCTACAGGATCCACACATATGGGAACTGAATTTCACCTCTTCCACTACGTAGTTAGTAATCTAGGCCTTATCTCGTGCCCGCGACCGGAGTCTCTATCAGTTTCATCTTCAGCTGAATTTCCCCTGACTCGACCCCACAAAGCCTCAACCAAGCAATTTGTATGACCTCACCATCAACGCAAGCAATGGAGCTTTCTCCAACGAGGCAGTTCTCGCTGTCGGGCACAACCTTTCTTAGCGTCGTCTCACCAGAAGAAACCTTTAGGACCTTCCTCAATCTAGCAGCGGAGATTAATGGGTGGAGGCTGAAGTGGGCATGTCCCATTCTGTCATCCGTCTTGAAACGGTCCTTGTCAAACACTTCCTGCAGAAAGCACCACAAGTTCTTTCGAAGTTACTAGATCTCGCCGTCGACACAGCAGCACTTGAAAACTTAGACAGTGGAAAGAGATCGCTTTTCAGCACACTTGTTGATATCAAATCTAACTGAAAAGATTGACTGACTGCAGATATAGTTGAAATCTATAATGCAAGGAAGAAAGAATAGTTTGCTAATGTTTAAAGAGAATATTGTTCTGCTTCCAGACTACTGAAGATCAAAGGAAAAGTCAAAACAAAAATAGCAGGAAATAAAATCGTGGAAATTGTGGAAGTTTTCCTGACGTAGTGGAGGCAAATGAATACAGTTCAAGACAAACTATAAGGGGCAGAAATCACAAGCTTACCAAATTTAAAACTCCAACAGGTTCAGTGAGTGAGAAACATAGCTCTTCATTCCAAACAGGATTGAGGCAACTGTTTATGACCTTGGTCTTTGCCACCTAGTGCAAGTTATGGATGATGGCGAAACAGAGAGTTAATAAAGCAATGTCAAAATCTGTAGACTCAAAAGTTAAAAGTATCAGCATAAAGAGGATTTTGTATGGATGAGTTTGGACTTAGGAAAGATTAAAAAGCAAGTGGGAAAGGACCCAGAAGAAAGGAGATGAACATTCCCATTTTAGGACCATTTTGGAGGATGGTCATACATAAACAGACTGTACGATTTGTGCACTGATTGACATTAGTTTTGAAGTGGAAACCATGCCAATCAATGGCCCATATAGGACATTCACATCGCCGCCTCTGTTCCTGGCATTGCATGGCCAGAGTTACATCTCAATGCTTCAATGATCCAATTCAATGAGGAATGGGAAGGCCTTGAGATCACTTGCAACTCAGATCATTTGATAGTTTTAGGCTCTAGGTTTTGGCTAACCAAGTATATCCATTGGATGGAGCGTATGCTCTGCTATCAACAAGCAGATCTAAATTGTTGGACCAGTACAAACTGTCAGTAGAGGCTAATCTAAATGTGTGTGCTTGATGTGTGATTAACTTGATATCAGGTGAGAAAAACTATCTATCCCAGATAAGTTAAAACTCAGATAGCAATAGAGACCCCAATTTTCATCATCTAAAGAACAGAGCTCAACCCAGCCTCCCACCCTAAAGACAGAAGTCTATGCAGACGTGCACAAGAAATAGAATGTCAAATTCGTCGACTCGTAGGAGTGGCAATTTCTGGCAAAAGCACATGAATAGTGAAAATGGCTTGAACAAAGAGACAATAGGAGAGAAATCACCGACATGAACTCAAATTCAACATGACACAAACATGATTAGCTAGTCGGTATGTTTCAATCCGTTTCCTTGAAATCCAATTTATCGGTAAAAAATAAATTAAGCAATTTGCACAATGATCTGACTAGCCAAATAAACACATCAAAACCCTATGAGTGGTCACCCTTTTTTCTCTTTTTCTGCACTGTAAGAACACCGAAAAATGGAAATACACATGAACAGCCGAGCAGTCATCAGAAAGCACAAATTACCTGACTGCCTAATTTGACAACAACATAAGGGTCACTGCTCTTGAAATCCCGGATCACCAATCTTTTCCCTTGCACCACCGTCACCTTGAGCTGCCCCAAGTTTTCCCCCATTCGCTCACTCCTACACTTCCTTTCCACTTGAAGAAATAAGAAAACCTCACAGAACTCAGACCCATCAACACAAACTCGGAGGAAAGGACCATAAGATGTTCTTGAATGAGCTACAATTGATTATACAGGGGAAACGGAATAGAAACATCTTTGACACCCTAATATCATCTTGCACCAGGTGACAGTAAATTTCATGCCGGAAGAAGTTGACAAAAAGAGAATTTGCTCAACGTTAGAGACAGAACCAACCTGCTTGGGGCGTGGGCGAAGAAGGACGACGAGCAAAGCTCAACGGGACAATTTTGGGTCAAGACGACAAATACTGGAATGACCCAAAAAGCATATTCATACTTTAAATCTACTGACACCAGAAAAAAAAGATGTCTTTTTCGTAGTGAAAAGAGGCGCATGCAAACAAAGAGACGTGAACAATACAGAAACGAGAAAGAAACAGAACGTGACGCTGAGCACTAAGGAGCAAGCATCCCTTCAGGCAAAAACCTTTTTGTTGTTTGGTAATGAATCATCAAACTCATGAGTCCCCTCCCCCTTGGGAAGGGGTAAATGTTTGTGCAAATTAAGCAATAGGATAAGAGATTTGCCTGTACTCTTGGGCTCTGCCTGATACTTAGCTCGGCTGTTCCAGTATGTTGCTCTCTCCTCTTTCTTGTTTTTGATCAACCATCATCTTCTCTCTCCTCTCCTCTCCTTTTACTTTTTGCACTCTTTTGATTTCGGCCATCATAGTTTATGGATGGACTGTGGAGAGTAACCCTCTTGCATGACCAAGAGACGTTTTGGCATGGTGGGTCAAAGTTGGCGGACACAAATTCTAGTCAACGTTTGGTTGTTTTAAAACTTTGTTAATGGGTTTCCATTCCAGTCAAAAAGTCCATAGTTTGAACAAGTTAGGTCATTGCAGACTAAAAGACATTCTCATGAAATAATCGGCTTAATAAAGAATCAAATTTTACTATTTTCCTACGTGATCTGAAACATCAAATGCTCAAGGAACTAATTTGCTCTATCAGGATCAATTCATATTGAATTGAATTTTAAATAGGACCTTTTGTTTTCCTATGAGATCAATGTCAATCGTTCAAAATCAAACCAAATCATTAATTTAGATTTGGGTGCCGTCATCGGCAACACATGAGCTGCACTTGGGTTGGGAAAGTTGGGCTGGTTCTAACGCAGCTACAAACACCATGAGGTTCTATAGACACATGTAGAAAGCTTCTCTTCATAATGTAACGTGCCCAACAGATGATGTTCAAACATTGCAACCCGTTGGCCATTGCATCTGCAGCTCTACGGCTATTCTCTTCTTGATCACTGCCTCGAGATTCCGCTTGAACCGCCACTTGCTTTTGACATCCGTTGGGTCGGCGAAGGATCTCATGTGACCCTCGTGATCTATGTTCGTAGCATACAAACGTTCATGTTAGAATTTGGCCCCCCTCTCTCTCTCATGCAGTCATTTATTGCGAACGTGTAGAGATTCCCCCCTCATGGTTGTCAATTGATTTGCATTTTCTTTTCGGAAGTCCGGTACTGACTGTCGAATAATACGGGAAGGTGTTGCAATGAACAAAATTTTGCCATAAGAAACACTTTCGCTCTTTTTTTCTTGCATCAAACCATTGTACCTTGGTTGATCACAACCGCGTATACCCCAAATTCCAAACCACATTGTCATTGCTAAAATAAAACCAATCGGTCCCAACGAACCACAAGAAATAACCATTCTAAGCACGTCGCTCCTCGTCCCTGGTCACCTTCAACGCTTTGATGTACTGCCACTGCTGGCCGTACCCTATACATCACAGAAGAAGAGCATGGTCCTGAAGTGGTTTATCTCGCAGACAATGAGGTTGAGTTCAATGCATCATTACACATACTACCCGCGCTTAACTAAGATTTGTCCTGTTTTCAATTGGCCCGAAACAAAGTTAAGCAAACCTCAAGAAAGCTACACTCATGAAAACGAGCTGTCATTGAAAAAGTTCCTCTAATGTATACTTATCATGTACAACAACTATCAAAGTACACCATATTAACTAAAGAAGAATAGTAGATATGGGACCTACCGAGCATCGGCAACCAACAGTAACTGTCGGCGCTGTAGCGATTCAAACAATAAATTCACTATAGTAAACATCTTCTGTACAAGAGACTAGCATTTGAACAATCCCTAATTGCTAAGACAGCTTCTTCCACAAACACATGAATCATTGGTAACATCCTATCGCTACGGGTATAGGGCATCAGTTGTATGATCATCTGTTAACGTGGGAACGTCAGCAAGTGATATTCTACAGGTGCTCTGGTCTATCAAAGCTCGCGACGGGAGTTGGATTCCATTCCCTCCCTTTGTTGGTTGGTGCTAGTTCCAATAGAGGCTTTATGATTTCAACATCTACAACTGCATAAAATTCTACAAAAGACTAGATGAAGCAAGAAAACTGAATCAGCCTACCCTGCTCGAGCCTGATTTCCCTACTCGACTCTTCCACAGTTTCTGCAATGCATCAGAATATCGAATTGAACGCCAAAAGATTACCAAGGTCTCATGCAAATCTAAAATGAGCAGCAAAGCTAAGAAAGTACAAGAGGCTCGTCATCAGGAATTTCCGTCTGTGCAACTATGGATGCTTTTAAAGATTTAATATCCGATTTCTTTTGCTTTTAGATTTGCTGCCAGCAGACTTCATTTCCGAATCATTCCCTTTATGGACTCTTTTAGCTTGAGGAACCTCTTCTTCATCAGATTCCTGATCCTCTGCTCGGAGACTGTCCATATCGCTGCATTCCTCCTCTTCATCACGAGCTTCTGCAGTGCTGGGGCTACTCTCCATGTCTTTAACCCATTTCCGTTTAGAAAATGAACGCATCTCTGTGTCGATTCATCCCCCTGTATTTGTTTCCCATCAACTTCTTCGGCATCTGGATCTTCCGAGTTACCTAGAAATACCATACATAATTTCTTCGTGCTCAAATATAGTTTGAATAGATCATCCTAATTTTCTTCCCCAGATCAACTTAACTAACTAATAGTTTACTGCACTAGGTGGAGTCTGCAACATGACTGAGCTTCAACTCACTAAGCAGAAGCATTATCCTCCAATTACATTTAACTATAATGATATGTAGCAATAGATTGTCACTGCAGTCCACTCTCAGAAGAAAATCAAGAATCTTTTAAATCCATAGACAACAATCCATGTAATACGAGAGAATATTTGTTAATTGAGAAGTGACATATTCTTGTTAGAGAGTTCTATGTATAATATATAGCAAAGTGTTGAAGATACTCTTTGAACCATGGGAACATAACTAAATAACAGCTCTTAAACAGATCACACGGAGCTCCCACAGCAAATACACATGCAAGAGCAAGTATAGCAACGGATGGGCAAAGGAAAACTAGAATATTTACCACATACTGTATTTGCATCGACAGATGACACTATCTCACCTGATTCGACATAATCTTTAGAAGTCGTGGGATCAGCATCTGATAGATCTGAGACCCCCTTACCCTCAGCATCACCAAATACAGTTCTGATGTACTTCGAGGTTTGGCTTTTTCTTTGGAGTTCTTTTTCCTTTCACTCTACAAATGAAGAATTGTTTATTTAAATTTTGAAGAAAAAAGACATCTAATTGCTTAACATTCTAGAAAGATCCACTTACATCTTCACCGATTCTTTAATCCCCTTAGAACCGCCTGAAACCTTTTCTTTCTGACAGTTGAACTGCAAAGAATACAAGGGATCATTATTGGCAGCACATGCAAAAAAGAAAGGAAGGCTTCCAACAATTTGCTTGCACTTTAAGTCCAGATACATAATAATTTTATGAAGTAGACTTCCAGGGAGACGGGACAAGGAACACAAACTTCTAATACAAATGGTGGCAGAAAGGATAAGGGGATAAACTTTTATGCACATGGAGATAGATGCTTACACTTTCTTCGCAGAAGAGCCCTTCGATGATTTTAACTTCTGTTGGAAAGATTCAGAGAAAGTGTTAAAACTAAACTAGTTTCTAGAGAAAACAATGTATGCATAGGTAAAGCATCGTAAGATAACTAGAAACGTGATGCCCTGACCTTTGCAGGTTTACGCCCCTTGTCCATGAGTTCCCATCGCTCCTTTTCCAAGTTGAGTATTTCAACATCTCCATCATCATAAAGAACCTTATCATGAAACATCCAGCAGTTTCGAATAAGAATGCACAATGAAACTAAAACTTAAGACTGTCCTGATAATTAAATATAAAAGCTTGAGGAAAGGTATTTTTCACTCACAACATGCTTCTTTTTTTCAGTGTCATATGACTTGATGGTACCTTGATAGAACCTGTTTGACCAACAGCATATATCACGTAAAAAAGGCATGACTCAGTTGGAAAAGGGAAAGCTCAGCAAAAGAGCTAGATGAGAGGTGAGTTACAACAGAACTGACATGCAAACGAAGAGGAAAGACGAAATTAATTTAAGAGAAAATGGTAGATAAAGGAATAACAAAGATCATGTCATTTGCCCCTATCTGCAAAAATACTGACCATGTACATAAGTTATTTAAAGGAAGGCCATAACATCTATTAACTACACTTCTAGAATTTGGCATCATCAAAAGCAACTGACTGGACATTGTATCAAACAGCCTATATCCTAATTCCAGAATATTGTATTGACTTTAAAAGTTACCAACACATAATCAGATAATTAGTCACTCACTGCTTATCCATTGGCCACCAAACTTTATCTTGCATCCGATTAGGTCTTCAAGATCTCCAATATCCTTCAATGTGCACTGAAAGATAACAGCAACATACAGAGTAACAGATTAAAAAATACATTGCAGCTACTGAATGGCAAGTTAAGCTAAACAGAGTCATACACAAAGGCAAATGACAATCATGCTGAGGATCGAACAACATAATATCAATGTATAACATAACAGTTATTCCATATGATCTATGAACATGATGAAAAAAAGGCACAACATTCTCATGAAACTCACTTATGCCGGTAGTCAATAAAATCATTACCAACTAATCTTTACTAATTCAGAAGAACTGAAAACGGAAAATGTCTTAGGAACTTAAGGCACCTTAGCATCCTGATCCTTGAGGCAACATTACATGTTTCACACACTATTAAAGGGTTACATATGTGTCAAGTAAAAAGAATCAGAAGTTACCCTCGCCAACCCAGCAATGCTTTTTCGTTTCCTCTTCTTGGATGAACCCCCAGGGGACTTTACATCATTTGTACTAGTCTTGTCAGTCTCCACTGGGAAAGAGAGAGCTGGTGACGATGATGATTTTAATGAAAGAGAAAAGCACATACAAAATGGAAAATCATCTATCATGCAGGTGTATCACCTTCAGATCATCGTCAAGAACTTCTCCACCTTCATGTGCCTCATCAGTATGGTCTCTATCAGACCCTTTGACAGAGTGCCCCATAGGGGAACTTCTTTTCTTGCGAAAAGTTGATACCAATAAGTCAGAATCAATCAAAGATGCTTTACTTTCCGACTCTTTAGCATTCTCTGCACTCATTAGAATCAACTTTAATTAGTAACAATACTCGAAACTTAATAATAAAATGGACCTGATAAGGGGATCTTGTTACATACTATCAGGTGATTTTACGGCACCATGTGCAGATGAAGACCTCTTGCGCTTAGGTATGGCCGTAGCATCACTGCCTTCGCTTTTTTCACCATTTTGATATCTTAGTTGAGCTTTTGTACCTTTTGTGTGAGTATGTTCATGACCATTAACAGAATCCACCTTGGCAGACATGTCCATAGTGTCCAAATTTATTTGTCTAACCACATTCAAGACATCAATATCGTTTTCAGGCTTTCTTATTTCACTGGTCTTGCTTTTTGTAGCTTTTCTACCCTTCTTTCCACGAGATTTCATATGTTTTACAATTTTCTTTAGTGGGAGTTCGTTTCCATCTTGTTCATCGACTTTAGAATTCTCTTCCTCTGGATTTTCTGAAAGAACCTGATGTGCCCCAAAAAGAAACAGTAAGAAATAATGTAAGGCAAAAAGCAATTCACTTTAAATTCGCAGAAAACTGAAAATGCTATCCAGAACATACATTGCCACATGTTTCCAATTTCAGTGACTCAAAGTGTGTCAAGATACTCTCATCAGCCAACCAGGTCTTTCCTTCATTTGCCTATCAGAGAAGTGAATGGATACATAAGTCAACATGATATGCTTTATATGGCAACAAAACATGATAACCTTTAAATTTGGAAATGTTAGAGGGCAAGCAAATACAGCAAATACATATAAGACCATCTTGCATCAATCTTCAAACAGAATATGTCTGCTTTAAAGAAACGAGCGGAAGAAGCCAAGTAAAAGCTGCACGTCCTTAAAGCCTTCATCTGATTCTATCATCTCTTTATCCTGACTGCATGGACTTGCCGTTTGACCAAAAGATCCTATTCTCCTACTCAATTCTCTTAGCTGATGGGGAAGAAACTATTACTTTTTTAAAGAAACACACTAATACCATGAAAGACAGGCCAGAGTAGCTTCTTTATACATGCTTACAGAAAAATCCTCTCTCTCATATTTAATTGCCGGTGTTTCCTTTGTAGCTTAAGTCATTGAAATTACACTATTCTCGCAGAATCAACAATCAGAGCTTGGGTTCCCATATTAATCCTGTCCCCACTATCATAGCAGTAAGAGCCCAATAGCAAATTACTATTTCGTAAATCAACATATAGCTCTCTTAAAATTGTTCAACAAACTTAGTATATGCACAATCTATCCACAATAAGTCTCTCACTTTTACCTGTAGGTATATGTCAATTTTCTTTTCAATCAGTAAATGAGACATCACCCTTTCAGGCCAGAAAGCAAGAAGAAATATCAATAGGATTGCTATCAAATAAAATGATAGAACGTAACACGCCATAATACTGCCATGCAAGGGCATGCATGAATTCCTTGGCGAAAGTGCCATAAATTTCCAGATCATGCAGGCACTTATTAACAGATATACAGCATAATGAAGCCTGTCAAGCAAAAAATGACATATAAATCAAGCCTATGCATGAGCTGAGATCCAAACTTTTCACATAATTAGACAGAATATTCCAGTCATAGAATGAGGCCCATCGCAAATATTAAGATTGTGAATGCCTGTCGATAGAAATAAGGTTAGTCATTGATCTTCTGACACTTGCCTCAGAGTTATCTCCTTCTTTAGTTTCATATGATTTGTAAAGCATCAGGGGGAGAGAAACTGATGGAGGCATCACTTGCAAGATGTTATCTGCTTGAGTCAACCTCTTCATAATTGACAGTCCAAGGTCACATATAGCATGTGCATTCTGATAATCACAAAGATGGAACAGATAAGATCGTAACAATTAGTTGTGAGTGTTTGATTGAAAAGTCTTACAAATAAGCTACTGCAGTTTTTACTATAGTTTCCTTAATTAGGCAACCATCAAGGTTTTCCCTTCCTTTGTCCTTGCTAATGCTTCAAAAGGGAAAATAAGCCACAATAAACTATTGTAGGAGGTAAAACCAGAAAAGAACGGGATAGATCTTTCAAAACCTTTGTCTTTGCTGAATCAACAGCATCTTCTGAGCACTTGATATTCTGTAATATAGAATTACCACAGAAACACTCTCCTTATCCTTTTTTGGGCCAGCTTCTGATTTGCCATCATCCTCTCCATTTACTAGAGTCGAAAGAAAAAAGTACAACAGCCTGAAACACAAAGACAATATCACGTGCCTAAAGTACAGTCTGCTGTTAGCAACATGACAAATGTCTGTAGCACCTTCATAAACAAACTCATGGTAAACACAAGCTCTGATGATAAAACATTGAGTAAATTCAAGCTCTTAGCCACAAGGAAGTTCTTATGTATCAACTGCATAAACTTCAGAATCAACTGTATGAGCTAATATTGGCCCCCTTACAGAGGTTTTCAGCATCAACACCCCAAACCAAAATCAGCATGAGTTCACGCCTAATGCATCATTTTTATATGCGTAAGGATTCAAGATGCTTCATAAACATATGTAGCAAATACGGGAGCAACCCATTGGTAAAACTTTTTACACAGGCAGTCTATCAATAGCAAGTGACATACACAACAACACAATTAAGCAAAATATATATATATATATATGACGAAAAGAGATGCAGAGGCAAACATGACTGCGGAAGACTTCACCTCTAGAGTTAGCTCCTGGATTGGCACATTGTTAAATAGTCATGAGGATATATTTTTCTGTTTGGATGTGTGTGGGTTATATAAGCCTACTACCACAATCATACAAAAATTAGTACTAGTACATTGACAAAAGCCAAAGAAAGGACACTACATGGGCCAAGCATTTAAAAGTAGAAACAAATAGAAATTACTAGAATCCATCCTAAATAACCCTTTCATGACAAGACGATTTACCTATATATATCTTCATAGGCTTTAATGTCCTTGCATTCGTCAACGTTAGGACATGAATGATGAGCCAGAGCATGCACCAGGTATGCAAGAATGTACTCCGGATAAGCAGTAACAGAGTTGGTATCACTTTGCATAGCTAGTTGCCTTGCCTTTAATTGATATTGTGTCTGTATGATATCAGCTAGATTCTGTTTTTCCTGTATATGTGAGCAAAGAAAATAATTATGCATCTTATCAAGATTTGGTTTCCATGTGGTAGGCATTATTTCTCACTGTCTAGAGAAAAATCATTTCACTTCAAACAAGGCATCGTTAATCACCTCTTCAAACTCTGAGGTCTTCAAGCCAACCATCCCAAACAGGAAGGCACACACATATTTTGCATCAAGTACCCGATCCTTTATATATTGATGGATTTTGCTCAGGAACGTTTTCCTGGCTTTAGGGAAACCAATCTACAAATTTGAAAGTAATAAATATTGTCATCATTTACCACCACATAAACACCAGTAATGGCATAGATACTTTAGATTTGTACTACTCCAGTAAGGCAACGAAATACAAGATAAAAAACAATATGATTAAATAAAAATATCAACCTCTGACGACATCCTTAGAGTCAAGTGGAATATGT
>JAGVVM010022019.1:0-10838 GCA_019149425.1 Psidium friedrichsthalianum
CCGCCCCAATCCGACCGCCGCCTCGCCCTCCCACCCGCTATCATTGCCACCCACCGTCGCAGCCAGAGTGAAAATTTAATTTTTTAAACAAATTCAAAAAAAAATTAAAAATGGAGTTTGAAATTTTTTAGCCACCAACAATAATTTTTCACAGAAGATTTTGTGTTAATAACGTTTCAGAAGTAAAAATTTTCAACCGTTACCAAAAGAACTTCTATTCCTAAAAGCAGAAATTTTGTCCTGTCATTGAATGATTTTTTCTGATCAGAAATCAATTTTTGGCAAGAAGTTGATTTCTGAAGCAAAAGTGTTGCCATAACGCACCCTTAGCAATCAATGAGTAATCACAAGTGTCATAATCAATCTAGAAGCTACTGCTGACTCAGGTTACTGGTGCGAGCAGAAGCAAAGCACAGATCTTGGCTCCCTGAAGCAAATCCCAACACAAACAACTTCAAGTCAATACTTCCGCGTGGGGCTTTTTCCGATTCGTGTTGCTAGTAGAAGATAATATTTGAAAACCAAGATAAACTTGCATGACCCAACTCTCACTACTACGACATGAATATTAGTATCCCTCCGTCTTACTTGTAATTTCAGGATCTACTGAAGCTCACGATAGTACCTAGTGTAGAGGGACTCGCATTTTTCGAGAGCCAATTAAGATAAAGATTTGTTTGTTTATCTCTATCTTTTTTGAGTCATAACAAATGTTGAATTATGTCTCGAATTTGAGCTCGTGCAAGAAATCTCAAGAAATTCACTTTTCCTATCTAACTTCGGAAGTCGTTTTCATGAAGGCCAATTATCTACACGGTTTGTTTCTTGGAGATAATATCCAAGATTTGTTGTGACCCACGAAGGATTCACTTATCGTGGACTCGTACAGTGGATGTCCCTTCTTTTGCCCTGTGATTGGCCGGTCAACGAAGAAAGAAAATCCTTTGACTTCGTGAAGCCACACAAGGAAAAGAAGAAATAAAAGGTAGGGCTTTTACTGGTGTGGGTCCCTTTAGTGTGAATATCGAAGGCACGGGCAGAAGTGAGAATAGGGCTGCCGCACGAAGAAAGACGCTCGAGAGTTGTTGATTTATTCCGACCAACAAGACGAGTATAGAATTTTTCTCTAAGAGTTTTTTTGAGTGAGTTTTCTGTGAAAGATTATGAGATATTTACTTGTGAGTTTATTTAGGGTTAATCTATGTGCAGAAAACACTCGAATGTATGAGCAATTGTAATTTTGGTTCCTCAATTATAATAATTATATTGTTGACTTTTCCACGTGAACATAAGAACTCGATCAAATATCCGACTTCCTTTATTGTCCTCGAGTATCTTTTTGGTATTTTCGCATTGACATATTTGCAAAGCGTTTCCGCGTTATTATCTCAACACTCCACAATGAAAGTTAATTAGTGGAATTAGCGCTCTGATTACTTTTTTTCAATGGCAGAAGGTAACTAATTCGTTTTGCCTGTGTTTGAAGAACTCTTTTGAACCCGTCTCATTGGAAAATTGCGAATTCACCCACAATATCCACTTCTGTTCATTCTTCCCCTTGTCTGGTGTGTTTCCTTGGCAATCGGTGTTTTAAGATGGAAAGAAGCACTGACTGCGGCTATCGCCTTTTGAAAAAGGCGAACACGCCATTGACAACAGGCTGATGATGATGCCGTGGAAGGAGAATGGTGGGTATCTTCAGTATCAGTGTGATGGTGAAGAAACTACAATGCAGCTCTCTGTTTGGATTTTCGGGACTCTCCTCTCATGAGAGTCACAGAAGAGCAGATTATCGAACTTGCTCCAGTCAATTGGGGCATGTCACGTGGTGACAACCGTCCGCTGGTTGATACATCAGGTATCCTCATTTCATAAGGCGCAAAATACAGTGAGTTTCTTACCATTTAGTTTTATTCATGGTGTAGTCTGACAGTTTTCCTTGATTTTTTCGATAAATTTTCCACAACACAGAAAGGACATTTTCTTCCCCATTCATCACGAATATCAATCACAGAGACAAGAATAGCTCACGGATATCCAAATCTAAATACAAGTATGCACTCTGAAACATAAGCCACCACTTGAGTTCAGTTCTAAGCTGCTGCAGATATTTTTGCACCTAAAGTTGACAGTTTCTAATTAGTAAACTACCTAGGAGTGGCAGTACTGAGATGCCAATTCTATTGCTAAAGATTGCCTCAGTACAGCCAGTACATGAGTTATGTCCGGCCTTTCTTCTCCAGTTGGTCGTGTACAGGACTCTGCAATCTCTACTGCTTTCCAAGCCGAGTCAACGTCGAACTTTCCTTGTAAACTCGGATCCATAATCATCTGTATTTCTTTAGTTTCAACGATAGGAGTCATCCACTGAAGTAAAAACACATTGCGCACTGCCCCTCTAGTCACTGCTGGATGTCCTGTGATTAGCTCAAAGAGTATGATTCCGAAACTATAAACATCACTTTTCCTGTCTGGCCTTGAATACGGAAAAAACCTGCAGAAGACATGTGAGAATATGGATGAGAAGACAATTTCTAGTTCATGGTAAGAGGCTTCTCTTTGAATCTCTTTGAGTCATTTATCCTTTTTTTTAGCCTTTTTTCAGTCAAGTCCAAATTGTAACCACTTTAAAAGTGGAAAAGGTAAGACCTACAAACATCGAAATGTTTCACCAGCAGTTTCCTTTGTATCCAAGTGGTGAAGAAGCGATGGGTATTAACAATTGAGAAGTGAACCAGGAAATCCTAGGGAATGTCCTAAACACCGTGCATAACGAGATTGGACAAGATTGAGTTTTAGCCATTACTCAGGGTCAAAGTATCCGGAGTGCCCAGTGGACAAGTTGGATAAGAATCAAGAGCTCGAGGTTCGAAAGCTGAGATTCCAAAGTCGGCTATTTTAGCTTGCATTTCCTCATTCAACCAGATATTTGCAGCACTCAAGTCTCCATGGATGATGGGTGGATGGCAACCGTGATGAAGATAATCCAAACCTGCAATTCTTTGCAAGAACTCCTTAAACCATGCCAGAGCGAAACAGCAACAGTGGATAGTTCATGTACACACCTTGTGCTACGTCCACGGCAATTTGGAGTCGCTTACTCCAAGTCAAGAAATTCGGCCTGTCGCCTGTTACATCAACTCATCTACCCTTTTATACATGGTAAAAACAGACATTTCGGGGTAGTTCTAGATGAAGGACCGTACAAGAGAATGATAATATACCCAATAAGTTTTGCCGCAGATTTCCACCATCCATGAATTCGTACATCAGCGCCTTGGTTTTGGTGCCGTCACAGTATCCAAGCAGAGTAACCAAGTTTTCATGGTGAACAGCCCTCAAGTTTTTTGCCTGCAATATCGTGTGTTTTACCAGTGTTTATTCTGACAGTAGTTTGGGACCATTTTTCTAAATATGCATCAGTTTGCCTTGTTCTACCTAACCTTGGCTTGAAATTCCCTGGACCCTCGTATTGAAAAACAAAAGAAAACCTTCACAGCAACTTCGGTGCCATCCTCTAGTGTGCCGAAATATACATTTCCAGATCCTCCTTCAACCAGAACCGTTCCAAAGTTTCTTGTTATCCTCGCAAGCTCACCGTATTTGAAAGGTCCATCCTTTAATTTCAGCATCCTTTCCCTAGGTTCTACACCATAATCACGCCAATGAATATAAAGTAACGACTTCCAAAGATTGACGAGTAGATTACCAAGGAAAATCTTTGAAAGAGGCCTGCAGTTGAGAAATCCTAACTATGGGACAGATTTTTCTGAACTTAATTTGAGAGCTATATTCAAGGAGCAGAAGACAGAGGGGGAAAAAAACGGCAGGGATTGAAGTTCTGGCACCTTACCGAGCATTGGACTAGACAGGGAAATTAGTATTCTCAGGTTTTTACTTTTTTGGCATGCTTGTCATGGATGAAACTCTAAAACTATCTAGCACATCGTGATCATCCTTCCTCTAGGACACTCTTCTTTTCTTTAGGGTCTATTATTTTCCAAAATCGCACTTCCTTCCAACTTTGCATGATTTTTTTGCTGGAAGAATCCAGCAAGCACTATTCAGAAAAAAAGAAGTAACAGTCTTCAGAACCTATAAATAGGCCATAGGACCTTAAGATGCGAAACGTCAAGATGCAAGAGAAATGTGAGCGCGAGTGCATAAGAGCGTCGTGGCTGATGTTAAGAAGCGAGAAGTACCAGGGACAATGAGCCGGCTAACTAAAGATCTGATGCAGCCGTCAGTAGAATCACACGGCTGACAGATTGTTCCCGCCGCTGCTGATGGCGACGACGACGACGATGGAGATTGTGGAAAAGCATGGTTGTAATCGTCAGGATCTCGAGCGGGATCGAAGGTGGCGAATTTGAAGACCATTTCCTCTCCCTCTCGCTCTGCTCTTGGAAACCAAAGCCTTGTGCTCTATCACCAACTGAACAAATGTCTATGCACAGGACATGATATTCCTTTTTCTCATAGGAAAATCATCTAATGATGATGATGATGATCAAAGCCAATGAATAAAATCCTAGTGGGTGTCCACACGTTTTGTAGGGTATGAATCAAGTCGTTGACCGTGCATAAATTTCGTTATCAACTCTCTCTTACATTGATTTCGATTAATTGATCTAGCCAGCACAGACATGTTAGTCAGTATAAGACCGGGGCCATTGAATTTGCACCAGTCGCAACAAGTGGCCAATTTTCACACAGGATTGGAGGTCCAACCTGTTAGAAAATGGATGTTTGACACGATCACAGTCAAATTTTTATGGCGTCTATGTTCTTGGTTACGACCGGTCGTTGCAACCGTCGTGATTGAAAACACTTAAAAAGGTACGACATTTTGTTCTGGTCGCCATGAATCGTTGCGTCGTTATTGGAGAGAAAAAGAAAAAGGCAAACCATGTTCAAACTACAAGTTTTTGGTCAAAGAAGCGATTTCTCCAACTACTCGAGCCATCAGAGAATCACCAGTGCGCAAGATGGCGAGGAAATTGGACGAAGATGGTGAGATGAATGGGAGAGACGCATAAAAACGAGAGAGAAGGTGGAAAACAGAAAGGCACGGATAAAAAAGAAAAAAGTGAGATATGCATTAAATAAAATGAACGTTTGTTTTGTGAGCAAGAATGCAAAATTCACAATTTGAAATTTAGATTTAACTCAAGTAGAATAGGCAAACAAGGGCATGAAATGCTCTCATTTTCTGAAATAAGGGTTTAAAGTTGATATTATTTCAAATAAGGATATGAAGTAGCCACATCTTCTTAAATAAAGGCTTGAAGTGGCCAAAACATCTCAAATAAGGACTTTTGGCCTACCAGCGAGCATGTGACTATTCTGGCCATCAGAGAAGAGATATTTTAGTAAAAAACAAAATTCTAAGTGTGCATATATATGTGCGCGCGCGCGCGCGCGCGAGACTTTGCTTTGATACCACTTTGTTGTAAATTAAGTTGGATCGCAGCAGAATTATAACTGTGAGATTCGAGTAATATGATGCCATATTTTCTCTTTTGAGAAAAAATGTAAATAACATAGAAAAATATAAGAAGATGAGAAAAGCGATAAATTAGAAGTTTTTACGTGGAAAATTCAATGTGGGAAAAACCACGGGACGCCAGTCCATGAACTACTCCACTATAATCAAAGGATTATAATTGGCACTTTAACGGTGTCTCTCTCATAATAAATTATCACAATTGTCACAAAACACATCATCACTTGATCAACTTTTAAGATCTCTCGTGATTACACGTTGTTAAGAACTCTAGTGATCTCTCTGGAGTAATTTTTTAGTGCGCACAAAAAATCCTCCACTTGATCATTCTGTTTATAGTGGTATATCTCCATTCAAATTAGAATCCTCCCCAACGGATTTCACAATCGACTCTTGATTGGAAATCTCATTGATTAATTGGAATTCCTCTAATTTGTATAATCACCAGAATTGATTCTACCATGCTATTCTTCTTTTTCAATGTCCCACCATAATAGAAATCCTTCTTATTAGGTATTCTTGATGACGGGAACTTTCAAACCAAATCCCAAACATGTTGGGTTGCTCCCAACACGAACAAATGTCTATGCAAAGGCCATACTATTCCTTTTTTTCTCATAGGAAAAGGATCTGATGATGATGATGATGATGATGATGATGGGATATATACGTGCCTTACGAGTTGTCGATTTCCGCTTCTTGTGGGTTAGAGCTAGGATGATTCCATGGTCCCTTTTGGCGGTGGGCTACTGAAGGGGAAACCAGTAAGCAGGACGGCTTCAAAGAGGGGCATAGGAGAAGCAGATTGCTTGCAGTTTGAATGGGTCATACGGCGAGAATCAGTAAATGGAGAGAGAGATTCTTCGACCATCACCCGAACGAAAGTCACGGGTCAAGTGGCGTGCCTGTGCCGCGCACGGAATTGCCAGTTTACTATGTGAGTTTCTGGAAGAGAAGTTTCCCGTGGTGCCCGCCGTAATTTTGGAAGTTGGTTGGGGTTATTTGTGTCCCACTACCTCAGATGTTTGACTGGACACCTAGGGACGTAATTGTCAAAGAAAAAGGATGCCTGATTTTTTTCCCCCTCCAATGTAACATAATCTCTCTAAAAAAAAAAAAAGTTCTGAAAAACTCTAAATTTTAAGTCTAATCGCAATTATATCTCGAAATTTTCTTTTGTCTCATGAAATATCACAAATTTTCACTATGAATTTCAAATCCAATCTCGATATATATTTTCCTAAACTGATATATATATATATATCGTCTCAATTCATATCACTTTTAAAAATCCCTTCTCAAATAACTTCTCCCTCAGAAACAGAGTTTTTTAAGTTTTAGTCTGACCAAATGGAAGTTCTCGACCCGAACCAGCAGCAGCGCGGCGAGCAAACCCAAGGCAAACAGACCCGGAGGCGGCGACTCATGAACCAGATGGTGCGGCGGTGTGACGAAGGGGTGACCCGCGGAGGCGGCAGCTGTGCGATGGTGGTGATCCGACGAGGACGGCGCAGGAACAATGGCCAGAGGTAAGGTTGCTTCGCCGGGCTTGTTCATGTCATTTGTTTTCTCCGTGGGTTCCTGTTCGTCCCACGGCGGATGTGCCAGGAAGAGAGGTTCTGGGAGAAGTTGGCAGGTAGAAGACAACCCAGGAAAAAAGAATGACAAAAAAAAAGGGGGAATAATTGGATAAAGGAAAAGTAAAAAAAAAAAAAAGGATAAAAAACGTGGGGTTATGAGAAGGGTAGAATTGGTGCCTGCGTGGGATTGTTTCGCGAATTAATTCTGATTTTGGTGTTGGGCTGATTTGTGGGCTTGGTATAAAATCTGATCACATTTGGGCCTCAGACTATGGGTCTTTCTTGAAAATGATCCAAAAAGAACAATACAAAGTGGGCCAAGCCGAGAGTTGGTCTTTGTCTAGACCAAACCCAGGCCCTTAAGGCCCAGGTCGGACGCTTATGGCGTGGGTCAGGCTCACTCGGCCCGGCCCGGATAATTGTCCAGAGTAAAAAATATTAAAAAATAAGAAAAAAAGAAAAAATCAGAAAATTTTCAGAAAATCACAAAAAAAGGAAAATAGCTTATTCCCCTAATTTGATGAGTTTTATCCATACATCGTTGACTCCTTGATTGCACACATTATATGTCTGTGATTATTAGGATAGACTCACACTTGCACGAGAATTTTAGGAAAATACCCAATTTCGGTATTGAAGGGGTGTTGGTGGAAACGCTGATGTAACTAAGTCTTCAGACCTCTAATCTGTGGTTGCGTAGAATCAAACGGCATTTTTTGACCGCTCGATAAGGTTTCCGGTCTACCTTTCCAAAAACGGGTAGCGACTCATTTTTGCATGTATACTTACACATGCCATCTAATCACACTAAAATCGAATCGATAATCTGTCATAATTTGGTATGGACATGAGAGGGCCTGAGCTAAGCCCATTCTGGAGTTTTAGTAATCCATTAGCCCGATCGATCAATTTTTCAAGATCGGGTCGCAACAAATAGGACAGGAACCCCCTTTAGTTTGAGGTAGTCACAACTAACCTCTAGTCTATCTAGAGAGCTCGCAATGATTACATCTTTAGAAGGAAAAACCCAAGCCTGGAAGCCCTGGTTGAAACAACATATGCCATGCTTAGCATCTACCGAAGATGGAACAAAGTGAGCGAGAAAGAAGAGAAAAATCAAACTCACCCTCAGTCCAATTGGATCCCACCGAGAGATCGAGCCCTAAAGATCAATATCGACGGTCTCCTTTGACGCCGAGAGCAAATTTGCGGTAGTTGCAGGGGTTCTCTGAGACAAATCTGGTGTGCCGCCGCTAGAAGGTTTTGCCAAAAAAAAAAAATCAAGCTTTATTGCCTATTCAAGCAGAAGCGTGAGCTCTGTTGGAAGCGTTGAAGACTTTTAGATCTAGAAGGGATGATGAATTGTATTTGGAGCCCGACTGCAAAGCGGCTGTGGATGCTGCACTAGATCGAGATAATATTCCATGAGATGTTGAGGCAATCATATTGGAGGCCTGAGCCCATCTTCAAATCTTTACAAATATTACCGTAGCCCTTTGCAGTAGAGCAGCTAACCAATCCGCTGACTGGATTTCAAAGGCCCTTCGCTTGAATTACCTTCGTGCTTCTTAGTTATGTAACACCACCAACCCCACAAGAAAACCTTAAGGGACCTCTTATGTTGTGATGCCCCTGCATTGGGCCTATCCTTTGTGAACCTTTGAAGTTTAAATAAAAGGAAACTCAGTTTTTGAACCCCCCACCACAAAAAAAAAAAAAAACTGGTGGCGGCAACTTTGACACAAGATTGGAGGTCCATCCCAAGAGAAAATGGATGTTTGAAACGAAAAAGTCAAATTTCATGACGTTATGTTCTTGATTACAATGGGTGGTTGCAAATCATCATAAATTATCGTAATTTTAAAAGTTTCGCAATTCGCAACCTTATATTCTTATAAAACCGTCGTGATTAAAAAACTTTAAAACCTAGGATGTTTTGCTCTTGACTGCAGCTAATCATTACGCCGTAATCGAAAAGAAAAATTGCAAAATGGAAATCATGTTCAATCTACAAGTTTTGGTCAAAGAAGCAACTTTCTCCAACTTGGACTCTACTTGTCTTCAAGGTGCGAGCTTTTACACTACTCTCCTCGTCTTGGACGTTGGAGTCAAATAAGAATCAAAATCCAATTTTAACTTTTCTTTTTTAGAATAATATCAATTTTACTATTTCTAACAATTAAGTGATCATCGGCGCGACAAGCACGTAGAAAGTTGGAAAAAGCAAATGAGAGATGGAATTGGAGAGAAAATTAATTTTATTATTACAAATCAAAAGATTTAGATCCAGATAAAAAATTTGGAAGGAGTGAAAATCCCCGCTCACCATAAACTTTCTTCTTTCAAGGTGAGCGATATTCTCTATTACCCGGTTAAGATAGCAGCGAAGACCGTCTCAAGATCTTTAACTATTTCTTTTCATTCTTTTCGTAGACAATGATATGACCAGAGAAGAGGATTAGAACGAAGCGAAGAACCCCCTCTTAGTCTGTTGCATCGTCATAAAAAAAGATATCCAGGCAAAATGAAATCATCTGATGACAGGATAGAAGTAAATGCACTCGAACTAAGCAAAGAAGTTTCCACTGTATATGGTAAAATGCTCAAGCTGAGGCAGCCACAATCTCACCGGGGTGAATCTGGCGCAACAGGTTCTTGGAACGGGAAGGATCATCATCTGGGACCAGATAATTCTTCTTCCCGTGGACAAAACTTGCGGTCGCTCGAACTTGAGAGATTAGCTGGGCCGGATACTTCGTCTTCATGTTGATAATCCTCCCATCTTTTCTCCAAGCTTATGATTCCTTCAAGATATAGGACTGCTTCCGCCATATAAGGCCGTTTTTTGGGGTCGAACTGCGTGCAAAGTAGAGCCAGGCGGACGGTTTTCTCGACCTCACTCCTGTCATAGCCGCCTGGCATATCGGCATCGACTAGCCTTTCCAACCGTTCGTTCTTGAAAAGTGCGCGTGCCCACTGAAGCAGCCCCAGTTCGTTTTCGTCGAGGCAGGTTGTTTCCCAAGCTTTTCGACTGCTTATGAGCTCCAGAAGCGTCACGCCAAACCCGTAAACATCGCTCTTTACTGAGTTTTTTCCGGTAAAGCGCTCTGGATCCATGTAACCGGGTGTTCCCATCGTGCAGTCGGTAAAATAGGCGTCTTCGCCGACGGGTTCTCCTTCGGAAACGGCCTTCTCTTTGTACTCGTCCATGAACAGGGCCATCCCAAAGTCTGCAACATGAGCCTCCAAGTTTTCATCCAACAGTATATTAGCAGGTTTAATGTCCCTGTGAATTATCCTCAGATCATGCAAATGGGAGATGCCTCTCGCAGCTCCAATTGCTATCTTCTTCCTGGTGGGCCAATCCAGTGGGATTTTCTTTATAGACCGTCCTCTTAAAAGGGAGTCTAGGCTTCCGTTCACCATGAAAGTGTACACAAGCAGGGATTCTCCATGCTTCCACGATGAACAAAAGCCTAGAACCCGAGCAAGATTCCAATGGCAGATCATGTTCCCCAATTTCACTTCAGCATGGAGTATCCATGGCTGAGAGGCACCTCTAGAGACTCTTTTTACGGCCACCCTGGAGCCGTCCCCCAGGACTCCTTTGTACACAGAACCGTACCCACCCTGACCCACCTTCTCTGTCTCGCTGAAGTTGTTGGTAGAGACCTTCAGCTCACGGAAAGTAAACCTTTTAAGGCGTCCTTTTTCTGGACATTGGAGCGGTTCACTTGGCCTCCAGCAAACTA
>JAGVVM010022021.1:0-22647 GCA_019149425.1 Psidium friedrichsthalianum
TGCAATAATTAATAAATTAAAATATTAATAAATATTATGTGTATTTAATTTTTTTCTTTAATTTCTTTTTTTTTACGTGTTTTTATTTATAAAATTTATATAAATTTGTAAATATAATTTTTTTTCCTTTTGAAAATATTGTTATAACACAATTATCAATAATTAATTGAAAATTTTATTAAGATGTATGTAATTAATTATTTACAATGTAAATAAATAATAAAAAATATTCACGAGGCTGGTGCGACGGCATTTTTTTAATTTCATATTTTTACGTATTTATATAATTTTATATTTATATAATTTTGTAACTATATTTTTTTTCCTTTTGAAGCTTATTTTTATAACATAATTATCAATAATTAATTGAAAAAATTATTAAGACATATGTATGTTATTAATTTTTATAGTATGTTAATAATTAATATAAAAATATTAACAAAATTAGCATTTCTTTAATTTTGTATTTTTTAAGTGTTTTTATTTATAAAATTTATATAACTTTGTAAATATAATTTTTTTTCCTTTTGAAACTTTTTTTATAACATAATTATCAATAATTAATTAAAAATTTTATTAAGATATATGTAATAATTATTTACTATGTAAATAATTGATAAAAAATATTCACGACGCTGGTGTGACAGTTTTTTTTATTAATTTTTTATTTTTTACATGTTTTTATAATTTATATATATAATTTTTTGAAGCTTATTTTTATAACATAATTATCAATAATTAATTGAGAATTATATTTATGTGAATATTTTTATATTTACGTGAATATTTTTTATTAATTATTTACATAGTAAATAAAAAAACACATAAAAAATGAAATAAAAAAAGCTACTTCACCGGCCTCGTGAATATTTTTAATTAATTTATTTACATATTTTATAAAATAATTACATACATATTAACAAATTTTTTCAATTAATTATTGATAATTATGTTATAAAAATAAACTACAAAAGAAAAAAATTTGTATTTACAAAGTTATATAAATATTACAAAAAAAAGTAAAAAAAATGAAATTAGAAAACAAAAATCGGGCCCGTGCACGGCACTGTGCAAGTGTCGCTGGGCTCGTATGGCATTTATAATGCCGCACGGCCCGGGGGCACTTGCACAGTGCCCCCGGGCCCGTGCGGCATTACTTGCACAGTGCACCCGGGCCCATGCGATATTTTGAATGCCGCACGTACGGACCCCAATCTTGTAAATATTTTTTTTTACCCTAATTTGGTAAATAATTTTTTTTAAACCTAATTTGGAAAAAAGCCCTTCCCTAAACCTCGGTAGGTTCGAGAGATGAAGTGCCAATAACCTCTCCACATTTTTCATGAACGCTGCAAGCAACATCAGTATTGTAGAGACTACTAGTCACTTGTGGCTGGGAAATATCTTCACAAAGACATGGATGACAATGCCGACTTAGACGAAGAAACTCATCATATGCCCTTTCCAAAGGTTACCATCTTCCTGAGAGAATGGAGTGAGATTGTTTGGACCACCAAAATGTAACAAGAGAAACAAGATCCAGAATGCTTGAAGTGCTCTCTCTAATTCATCTCCAAGAGCACCCGAATTGCTTTGTTGTTGAGAGGTGAGCCCAATCCTGAATGTAGCTAGCGAGGGAGCCATCGAACGAGACAACCGCAAGACGGAAACAATGTAGCGCTCCGTTGTTTTCCTTCTAAAAGGTGAATACACAATGAGACAGATCTGAAGCAGAAAGACTCGATACGATGATGCTTCGGACATTCCATACGGTCCACAGATACCAAGCGGAGCCCCACTCGACGTTTCTCAGATCAAATTTATTTGCCCCTTTATAACGTAATTTTGGTTACAACAAAACTACCCTCTCAACTATCCATCAGGAGAGTTTGCACGCATCAAGTAAACAGTGCTTTCCAGACATTATAAGGATGCCTTCAGGTAGACATTTACAAGTGCAAGGCACTGTGTAATAATGAGAAAAATAAGGTATATCTGGAAGCAAGTCCTCTCTCAATGTCATGACGCGTACATTAGTACTTAAAACATTATGACAAATAGAGCGATCAGTTCTTCCTTCTTTGATCCGGACGTCCCCCATGTAAATATTTTTTATGCCCAGAGTCATTTTGTATTCCTTAAAAAAAAAACGATGAAAAAAGAAAGAAGAAAAAGAAAGGCGTTTCCCTTCCTTACTCAGGCGAAACCAAGAACGCCGTACCTACTTATTTTATTATCAAGTCAGCTACCAGTCTTATTTTATTGCAGTAATCTAGATCCAGAGTCTCATCCTCGTTAGGTATAGACAATCCGATTCCTACTTAATTGCAGACCAGTAAGCTTATCACGTGTAGGGTTATCCCATATCGATTTTGAAAGGGATTGGTATTTAGTTTATAAGTGTAAGGGAAAATCTCGTCCTTTGAGCTAGCTTTTCGGATAAGAGAGGCCTAAGACTACTCAACAATGAGTTTATGACACCTAAAGATTGATGTCACACAGGTGACGAAGCAAGGAGACAAAGCAATGTGCAAGGAGGGAATTCCATTTTTGATGTGTTTTTTTCACTCTAAACCAATGGTATCTCCATATGAATCTAGCTTATGAAGCTGAGTAGTAAATGGTGCGATGCGTCTTAATGAAAGATTTAAAGATGACTCACGTGTTCAAGTAGTTAATCAGAGTTTGTTGCAGCATTTCTTCTATGAATCAGTGTCATTTGTTGTTCAATTTTGTAAAGTGGCGCTAATACTAATCTTCGATCGAGTCCAATTTTTCTGCGAAAGTACCAAGCACGTCTAACCGTTGCCCCATTGACCACTCACAAGTCTATTTACACGAATATCATTCACACGCCTTTAAGCAAAACCCAACATTGAAAAGACTAAGTTACCCCTCCTTGCAAACTCATTTTTGGCATTCTGCTCGAGGGTAAGGGGTGTGCAACCAAATCGGTTCTACCCAGAAATCGGATCGGACCCCCTCAAAAAATAGGTATGGGAGCCAGTTTCCAATTTCAAAAATTTTGGAATTGGTGAAAACCGGTCTGGTTTCTGGTTTCAAGTGAAGATCCATCCGAGAACCGGACCGATTTTCAAACCGGTTTTAGCTAAAGTGAAAACCCTAGTTTTTTCTAAAGTTCTCAATACGTCATGGTCAATTCTGCCTTGCAGAGGAAGATTTCAGATCTGACTCTGGGACAATGCTTTTGATTATGTGGGTACAGCACATATCCAATCCCTCTGCGTCTCTTTCTCAAAGGACTAAGACCATATTATCGAGTCAACTACCAGTCTTATTTTACTGCAGTAATCCCAATCTGGAGTCTTATCTTCATTAGGTATAGCCAGTCCAATCCGTTCTTAATTGCATACCAGTAAGCATGGCATAATGCACACGAGATTGACGTCATACAGCTGACGAAACAAGAAGACAAGCACTGCCATTCCTTCTCTTTCTCAATGGAAAAAAACCGTATTAATCAGGTCAATGCACATGGTTTTCACATCCTCGGACTGATTCATCTTCTGTCGTCCTAAACAAATCAGAGATTCTCGAGGTTGTCTGGGTGGTGGCCCATCTCCATGACCTTGGGGGTTTTTATATTCTCGATTCACATGTCCAGTGACAATCTCAGTCGTTTGAGATTGAATCCAATGTGAGAAGCCAATGTCAACAAGTCTAAAGGGATCTTTCCTCACACTTGCCATATATGACAATCTGAGTTGTTTGAGATTGAATTCGATGTGAGACAGAATGCTCTTAGTCAATGTCAACAAGTCTAAAAGCATATTACATATTGTAATATATATACACACACTGTAATATGGTCTTAGGTTTCACACTAGCAACCTCCTTCAAACCACACAAGGTAAGGGGGAATTCCATTCTTAATTTTCACTCTAAACCAGTAGGAAAATTGTCAAAAAAATCATAATTTTTTGCACTTTTACCAGTTCAATCCTAACTTTGAAATTTGCAGATTCATCCCTAAACCTTTTCCTATTTTTTCAATTCAATCATATTGGCCAGAAATCGCTAATGTGAGTAATTTCAAATAATATTTAATATTATTTCGAATATTTTTATTTACTTTTTCTGCTTTTATTTTTCATTTTTCCCTTTTTTTCCCTATGGTGTCAGGCATGGGGCGGCCTTGCCTAACACAGGAGGGAAAAAAAAAGAAACAAAAAAGAAAAAAAAAGTAGAAATAGGAAAAAAAAAGACAAAAATAAATAAAAGTATCTGAAATTGTATTAAACATTATTGAAAATTATCCATGCCAACGCCAACAGTGCCATGTAGGATGGCCGGTATCCTCATAAGCGATTTTCGACCAATATGACTTAATTGACAAAATGTGAAAAGTTTAGTACTGAATTGACAAACTTAAAAGATTTAAGATTGAATTGGCAAAAGTACAAAAGGTTTAGGACTTTTTTGACAAATTTCCCAAATCAATGTTATCTAAAAATAAATCTAGGTTATGAAACTGAGTTGTAAATCATGTGATGCATCTTAATGAAAAATTTAAACATGATTAACGTGTTCAAGTCGTTGATAAGAGTTTGTCGCATCATTTCTTCAATGAATCAGTGTCATTTGCTGTTCAATTTTGTAAAGTGGTGCTTATACTAATCTTCGGCCGGGTCCAATTTTTCTGCGAAAGTACCAAAAACATATCTTACTCTTGCCCCAATGACTACTCCCAATATCTATTCACATGAATATCATTCACATGCCTTTGAGCAAAACCCAACATTGAAAGGACTAAGTGGCCCCTCCTTGCAAACTCATCTTGGCATTTCGCTCGGGGGTTAGGGGTGTACTACTAGATCGGTTCTATCTAAGAACCAGATTGAATCACCTAAAAAACACAAATCTGGAAACAACTACCGATGGGAATAGATCTGGTTCCCAGCTCCAAGCGGAGACCTGCCTTGGAAACAGACCGACCGGACCAAGTTTAGGATTTTTGAGGTGAATGTGTCACACATATATAAGTTCGGGGTAAATGTCTCATAAGTACAAGTTTGGGTTTTTTTGTATCACAATTTTTTTTATTTGGATAAATCTGTCATGGTGAGTATAGTTAAGCAGTTTTTTTGGTGGTTTTTTTTCATTTAATAATTAACGGCCTTTTGCTTAACTAAAAAGACAAATGGAACAATCACTTCTCCCTCGCTTGACCTGGAACTAGGGTGCACATGATAACCATTCTATTTCTCTGTTTTTATTCCAAACCTATTTTTGGAACATGTTGGAACATAAATTCGTTTGGTAAAGCAATTCTATTTTTCTGGAACAAATTTTTATTCCAAAAATAGATTTGAAAAAGAAATGAGAAGCTAAAAATTGTAACTTCTCTGTTCCAGAAACGAAAGGAGAAATAACTTACCAAAGTCCTTCGTTTTTTTCTCAAGTCCTCATCACGCTCTCTTTGTCGCCCTTCCTTTGTTGGTCGCCGCCCACTGCCACTAATCGTTGGCTACCCCTGCCCACTACCTAGCCGTCGCCGACCCCACACTGCTTGCGACCACTGCCGTTGCACCACTGTTGGCCACATCGCCCACCACAATGACCACTTCGGGCTGCTACCAACCCACCTCGTCACCACCCACCGACGACATTCACTGCCACCGATGACCTCTGCTGCCTCCATCGCCAACCACTACCCTCTGTCGCCCACTGTCGTGACCACTACCAGCCGCCATCGACCCTGCCCTATTGACACTACCTATCGCTAGTTGCTGCCACCCCTCGCCACTCCGATGGTCGCGCTCCTATGCTTGATGTTGTTGCCCCCTCTACCTACTGTCGTTGCCCATGCAGCACGTTGACCGCTGCCCCCTCACTTGTATTGCCCCTTGTCGCCCATCCCTGTCCCCTCTCCACTTCTGTTGCCCCCCACTACACCACAGCCGCTGCCCCCTCTGCCGCCCTTGCTATCGCCCACTCCGCAACCACCCTTGCCAACCGCCGCCCTTGCTCTATTGCCACCTCCGACTTGCTGTGCCCCCCTTGCTGTCGCTTTGCCCCCCCCCGCCCCCCCTTGCCAACCCCCCCTTGCTTGCTATTGCCACCTCCACTGACCCTGCCTGCCAACCATCGCTCGCCACCGGTCGCCGCCAGAGTAAAAATAATAATATTTTTTTTAATAGTAAGTAATATTTTCTAATAATAAAACTTATTTTTTAAATAAATTTTAAAAATTAAAAATGAAGTAGAAAATTTTTGTAGAAGATTTTGTGTTAATAATATTTTAGAAGTAGAAATTTTCAACCATTATCAAGCGAACTTTCATTCTGGGAACAAAAATTTTATGTCATTATCAAAACATTTTTTGGCTCAAAAACTCATCTAGAAACTAGAAATAGAAAAATATATTTCTAGCCAGAAATTGATTTCAAAAATAGATTGATTATCATGTGCGCCTTAATGGCTTGGGAAGCACTCTGGTTTCACCTGCCCCATGTGCATTATTTATGTTAAGGGCATGACGCCATATGTATTCCCCATAGTCATTCTTTATTCCTTCAAAAGAAAAAATAAGAAAAAATGCAACACAACGCATAAAATGTTCATCTTGAATAACAATTATTCGATACTAAACATCTCAAGATTTTCGTTAAAAATGTTCATCTTAAAATTTCAGAAATTCTTCATGAGAATATCTACCTTAATTCGGTAAATTCTGAATCCGCCTATACTATACTAATAGCATGTTCCACTCAAGACATAAGCCAAAGCATAAATTTGTTGGAGACAAAGCTTCAGAAAGACATGAAGCGAGAGGTTTAGGATGACAAAGCTTGAAATATTCCATTTGTCACATATCCGAAATGGAGTTAAATGTCATGTTTTTGTTTAGTTTGAATTTGCTCGCTCCCCTCTAGTATAATTTCGGTTACGGCAAGATGTATAGGAGGAACAATGGAGAATCTATATACCCTGATAATAAAAACCAAATAAAAGATGACGAAATGAAGAAGTCAACGGAGAGTCTTCCCCACCTCTCAACCCGTCGTCTAAATAATAATCACCATAAAAGGCCTCGAGCTTCATTCGCCTTCTCCATCCACAGAACTCCAAAAAACTCACTTGAGGCCGGGAGGTAATTCGCTACGTCGCCATGACCCTTGCCGAGCTCGTGTTCGTCCCGTACCCTGGCATGGGCCATCTCGTATCGATGGTCGAGATGGCCAAGCTCCTCGTCCACCGTGACCCTCGCCTCTCCGTCACTGTCCTCATCATGAAGCTTCCGTTTGACTCTAACGTCAGTTCATACACGAACTCGCTCGCCACCACCGTGGCCTCCGATCGCATCCGCTTCATCCACCTTCCGCGTGAGAGCACTGACGCCGGGATCTGCTGGGGCAATTTCCGCGCCCTCTTTATTGAAAGCAACAAGGCCCATGTCAAGCGGGCTGTGACCGAGCTCGCCGACTCGACCAGGCAGCTTGCGGGGTTCGTTCTTGACATGTTATGCATCGCCATGATTGACCTGGCGGACGAGTTTCGCGTTCCGTCCTATGTCTTCTACGCGTCGAGCGCTGCCTTCCTAGGCATTATGCTGCACCTCCAGTCGCTCCAAGACAAGCACCACGTGGACATAACTGAATTCAAGGACGGCACCGATGAGTTGGAGTTCCCGGGTTTCGCGCACCCGTTGCCAGCCAAGGTCTTACCCCCTGTGGTTCTGAAGAAGGAGGCGTCCCGACGGGTCCTAGAGCACATCAGGAAAATGAGAGCGTCAAAGGGCATTATCGTAAATACGTTCGATGAGCTCGAACCGCATGCAGTGAGGTCCTTGACGAGCCTCGGGGCGCCGGAGGTGTACCCGGTGGGGCCCATACTAAATCTGAAGGGGAAGGCTGAAAAGAAGGCTCACGGTGGAGGTGATGACATCATCGAGTGGCTCGACGAGCAACCACTTTCATCGGTGGTTTTCCTGTGCTTCGGGAGTTGGGGGAGCTTCAGCAAGGACCAGGTGAAGGAGATAGCCTGCGCGCTGGAGCAGAGCGGGCACCACTTCTTGTGGTCGCTACGACGGCCGGCTCTAACAGGCAAGGTTCAATTATTGTGTGACTACACGGACCCCACGGAGTTCTTGCCCGAGGGGTTCCTAGACCGAACAGCCAACGTCGGGAGAGTGATCGGATGGGCACCACAGGCTGCGATCCTGGCCCACCAGGCAATCGGAGGTTTTGTATCGCACTGCGGATGGAACTCCATCTTGGAGAGCATATGGTTTGGCGTGGCAATGGCGGCATGGCCCTTGTACTCAGAACAACAGTTCAACGCATTTGAATTGGTGATGGAGCTAGGCCTTGCGTCGGAGATCAAGATGGACTACAGGATGGATTCATGGATGGAGAGCGACATCATCGTGACGGCGGATGAAATAAAGGGTGGAATAAGGAAGTTAATGGAGGAGACGAGTAGCGAGAGGTGGAAGAGGATGAAGGAGGCGAGTGAGAAAAGTAGGAAGACATTGGTTGAGGGTGGCTCTTCTTATTTGTCTTTGGGTCGTTTGATTGAGGACATAATAAAAAATATGCCTTGATTTGGGTGACTAGAATGGTTGGAATCTTTAGCATTTTCCGATTATGCACATTGAATAAATCCACTTTTGGTTTGATAGTTAGTGAGAGATTTTGATAGTTAAAATCCTCAAACCAAAGGATGAAATAGAATGTTTGCATAAAATTTTATGTACACTAGCGGCGCACGTTTTAATGATTCATTTGAAATATAGGATGTTATAATATATCTCGAGTTTTAGCCTGTGAATGAAACCTGACCCGAGTTAATGTCTTATGTGCCCGGTTGATTAAGGAACAATCCAAAAGTTGGAGATTCTGGATGTTTGATATCGAGCAAAGCAAAGCGCGTGGATTTCTTTCTACGAAGTTTCCTATTTCCACTTTTGGAGTCCATTGTGATGATGGACTTTGACCGTGAATACAAAATTTCAAAAAAGGGAAAATGTGGGATAAGCTCTTTGGGTTAGAGAAGAAAAGAAATAAACAAGAAATATATTTCCTTGTTTGATTCGGTGAAGGTTAAGAGGAGTCGATATATAAACTTCCTTGGTTCACTCCGTGCACACCCCGTTGTTGATAAAAAGTTGCAGAGAGGGTCCTCTTCAAATTATGTCCAAGAAGAGTTCTTGAATTGCCGTTCGAGCGCTTGACGGTGTATATTTCTCGTGGACTTTCTTGGTGAATTACATTCATCATTAATTAGCATCAAGTCAAAATCTCACGGTAAGATGTATTAATTTCGTCTGAGATTGAGAAATTATTTTGTAAGTAATTGGGGCTAAATACTGTTTTGTGCAATATTGAATGTAATAGGGGATTGAAAAATATTGAGAGTGTTTGAGTGACTCAAGTGTGATTTGTAATCTTCGTTGATCGCATGTTCCACAGTAGAATTTATTTCTGCTCTCCCATGGAAATAGATCTCTACGACCGAACCATATACATTTGGTGTTCGATTTATTTTTTTATTCTGTTCATTTATTTTCGATCGCTTGTTCTGCGTAACACAAGTCTATTTTTCTTTTTGTCTCACTTCTCTCTTTTATGTATATGTGTGTGCAATCCTCACAGGATCGAACCCAAGACCTGATACTCTCTAGCCCCACCTCCACAAATCATTTACCACGAAGTTTAGGACTGAATCGACGAACTTAAACTATTTAGAACTAAATTGTTAAAAGTGCAAAAGATTTAGGACTTTTTGACAATTTTCCCTCCAAAAGGTTTCATCAAGAGTGCTCCTATAATGTATTCAATCACGGTTGAGCTATTTAACTATGTCGTCTTCTCACACGACTTGTGTTATGAGTATACATCATTAGCTACAATCAAACAGACAAATTGTGGTATCCAAATAAACATAAGAAAAAAAGAAAGAAAGATCACCTTTTTACAAATAAAGAATAGATGATCTTCTGATAAATTGTTCATCTACATTGTATATTACGACTTTGAGACTACGAAAGATTGGTAGGTATTCAAAAGGGAGTCCAAATTCGAGCCCGTCAACATATTTAGTAAGACCTACCAACTAAAGATAGCCTGAAGATATAGAGTGTACAATCAGATTGTACTTCACTTTGTGCGTGGCTAGAGAAACCTGAAGATAGCCCATGGGCTATTCGGCACCTTATTTTAGAATGCAAGCTGATGCTGGCCGGCTCCAAGATGTCAAAGTGCAAGCCATCCCCCGTGAGGCAAATAGAGCAGCTGATTGGATTGCCAAGGCACACAGACGTAAAGCGCTCCCATCAAATTGGCTTGTCAATATCCCCCTACCACTTTGGGATCTAATATGTTGCGAAGCGAATTTTCCTCGCGTCTGTATTTCTGACTTTGGATGAATGAAAAGCATCTCCTTCGACCAAAAAAAAAGACCGACCAACTAAGGTTCTCTTCTCCAAAAAAGCTCTTGTGAGGTGAGGATAGCCCTGGAGGTTATATGCATAGTAGGTTAGGCTCTCCCAAGAGATGTGGGACTCCCTTCCATAGGAGCTTAACATGCACCCAGATCCACCAAACTTGGCTTTGATACCGACTAAGGTTCTGTCCCCAAAAGAGCTCTTGCGAGGTGAGGATAGCCTTGGAGGTTATATATAGAGTAGGTTGGCTTCTACCAAGAGATGTGGGACTCTCTTTTGCAGGTGCTTAACATGAGTTTAAGCCAACTGTGATGTGTCAGCTACTCCATACTACATCAATTCTTTGATGTGAGACTTTATAATCCAACTCATACGTGAATACCACTCATAAAACTTTAGTAAGCAACCAAAAGTTTGATAATCATTCGAAGTGTGATGAGAATCTTTGAAGTTCTATATTTAGATCTCTTCTTAGTGCTGACTTTTCTCTATATGTCATGGTAAATTATACCTTTCAAATTATTAGGTTGTGTTTTTCCTAAGAAAAATTGATTTAGTGGAGTGTGATTCATTAAAAAAAGATAATGCACTGACGGAGGAAAATCTCTTGCACGGACCCAGGGCAACGCGGTTGATCACGTGGGTCCAACTCAAATCCTGTACATCTGATCACATTGGGTCTAGAATTACTTTGTCAACCAAGACTTTCCGCTTGGAGTCATCTTTCTTTGCTTTGGTGCCCCATTCTTACTTGAAATTGCCTGGCAAAAGCCAAAGAAACATAATGAAAAGAAAATTGCTTCCTTAACAATACTGTCAGGAATAGTATAATCTTAACTCACACATTATCATCACGTATTTTGCATAAAACACTCGTTGATTAGGAGATTGTCATTATTATTCGATTGTCAGGCTAGCAGCTCCTTAAAGAAAAGCAATCAACTTCAAAACATAAATAATTCCAATTTGGGCTTTTATGTTAACATAAACGTGTTGGTGTCGCTATGAATGTTCGGCCTGTTAAGGAAATTCACTACGTATTTGCATGATAAGGCTTGTTGGTCAATCCAAGACAAGAATATTTCGCTATTGACGTTTCCTTCACGTTGGCTAAAGGTCATCAGACATTATAGAAACAACAAAAGACCAAGACTTCTCTTGAGCGTGTAGATGACTACAGGTTTCTCCGTCTTCTTGCACTTTTTTTTTTCCTTATGGTGGTGCTTCCTTCATCACACTCCCTCTTCATGAAGATCATTATTTCTTCTTGTGTGTATGTGGTCACAGGTTCGCATTTCTTACTAATGACTGATTAGTAACTACAGCTTAGTGATGCAGACATTGGTCGTTGTGCTTTATATGGGCTTACTCCAACTGATTAAGTCGGTCAATTCTTCCCTTCTTAAGGTCCATCTGCCGCCGAGTCTATTAATAATGCAAATGCTCCTAATATCTATATGCGAGTTAGTAGATTAGAGGCCAGAAGAATTTCTAATTTTCTATGTGTAAATGACTGAATAAGTAGTCAAAATCTAGGTGTCAAACAGCCATATGATCTTAGATTTCACACTAACAATCCCCTCGTAAGATGGAAAAATTGCTAGGCAACCCTTATCATATATTTTCAAGCTAAGTCTTAGGTCAAAATCCAGTCTACGCATTAAGACGAGAGTCGAGATAACTAAATAATGAGTAATCTCTCCATCTAACAACCTAAGATTTCACAACAATTTTAGAACTACTGTTAGTGGTCCTACAAAATTTTACAAAGATAAGATTCCAATCTTGACTCGCTTTTGTAGTCTAAACCATCATCAAGTAAACAAGAGATCAGTGGTCAAATTGAGATCAGTAGGGGAACCGTATCTAATCCTTTAAATATAGCAACCATCTCGAAGAATGTTCATGGTGTCCATTGTTGAGAACAGGTCAGTAGAAAAATTGAGGCTAAACTCGTGTTCTAATCATTCCACGATGACCGGATGTGGAAGGCAGTGTAAGGAAAACGTTTTCTTTTAACGAACCTGTTAATATTAAAGATAAATTGACAGATTATATCATGACCTCACTATATTTTCATTTTGGGTGTCGAAGAGAGAGGAAGGGAGAACAAGCGCCCGGGTCTTTCATGATAAACTAGTGAACTTATGTGGAATTAAGATTTGGTGGCTTGACAGCCTTTGGATCCGTTTGGATGGCCTTACTGTGGAAAGCCTGGTGTCGGCCTGTATGTGCCCATGATCAGGCTTTTTCTCGTCAACTTCGTAAACCTTAGGGCTTGTGGCCTGAGACCTGGAGCAGAGGTAAGTTGGATGATACTAGATTAATTGATCTGCAATGTTCCTGACAAGCTTGTTTTCCTTCCCGTGCTATATGCAGGCTATGCTGATGATTAGTTTAGAACCACAATCTTGTGCTGTCTGAAGTTGTGTGGTATTCTTTGTAGGTATTCTAGCCTACCTGGATGGATATATGGACATAGCAATGGAACAGACGGTAGAGTACGTCAATGGGCAGCTGAAAAACAAGTATGGAGATGCTTTTATTCGAGGAAATAATGGTAATATCATGTTTAAAACTTCTGATTTTTAAGTCATATCTTTGCTTACTTGGACCATGCTTAACTGGTCTGATTTATTGCAGTTCTGTACATCAGCAATTCAAAGTGGACTCCGGCATATGGGGCATAGCGTTGCATGTGCTGTGTAATGGAGCCTGGCGGACTTATGTAGCATTTCATCATATGCATCTGGCTCTCTGTTTGTGTATTGCCATTTGGCGTGATGCTGGCCTTTTTGTGAAGAAGGCGAATTGAATTTTAAGCATCATCAACCTCGGGTGCCATCTATCTGTGTCTGTGCAAAAGCTCATTGATTAATTGATATAACGCCTCTTAGAATGTGGGCTGGGTTCTCGGATTCGTATGAGTGAAGCGGCAACTTGCTCGCCTCAAACTTCAAGCAGAATTTTAAGTCAACCGGAATTATTAACCAAATGAACCTTACCTATTAAACTGAAGAAGAATATTGCTTTTTGTGATAAACTGTCAAAGGCATCTGTTAAGTGGGTCTCGTCTAACCATGTACAATGTAGTCTCGATGGAAGTCCCTAAGCCTATTCTTTTCCTTCATAAGGAGGGAAACTCTATCTGTTCTGTAGAAATATAACATGGGTCTTTTTTGTAATGATATTCATTGTTGAAATATAATCAATAGTAAAATTGAGGTTCTGACGTTAAACTCGTCTTCTCATCCATCAACCATGACTAGATGGGAAGGGTAACGTTGGAAGAATGTTCTGTTCTTGAAATCAATAAGTCATTATAGATATTTGGCAGGTTAAATGATGTTCGCACAAGATATTCATTATGTTATTCGGAAAACTGTAAAAATAAGAATCTTGTAAAAATATGCAGCTATTTGATTGCAAGATACCAAATACCATTCTTCGATTGAATGAGAATATACGAAAAACTGGCTTTCAAACTTCCTGTTTTTTCTTTTGCGTATGGAGAGAGGGAAGGAGAACAAGAGCAGAGAAAGAGAAGGGAAGAAGCAGGGTGTTTGATCATAAATTAGTGAACTTCTACCAATTTTGTAAACCTTAGTTTTGTGGCGTGAGAACAGGAGGATGATAATAAACTAACTGACCTGCAATGTTCCTAACGAGCATGTTCTCCTTCCCATGCTTATACACAGGCTATGATGAAGATTATTAGTTCAGAACCATGGTATTGCACGTCGATGATTTTATTTGAGGAAATAACAGTCATGGTGTACTTAGAATTTCTGATTTTGAAGTCATATCTCCGTAACTGGTATGACTTGTTGCAGTTCTGCACATCAGTACTTCCAAGCGGACTCTGGCAGATGGGGTTTAGCTTCGATTCCGCTATGTAATGCAGCATGGTGGAGTTAATCTAGTCGATAACTTTTGATGGGCACATTCCAAACTTTGGAGCCGATTTGTGATTCTTACCAATAATTCTACATCTCATGAAATGATTTTGTGAATTGCTCGACGAGAACCGCTAATGCCCCGGCTCTTCCTGATTCAGCATGTCATCATATGTATCTGGCTCTCTTTTTGTGTATTGCCAGATTGGCTTCTCAATGCTGTCCTGTTTTTGAAGAAGGCGACGAAATGCATTTAAGCATCAGCCTCGGATGCCATCCAACTATATGTCTGTACAACCAATTCTATTGCAAAAGTTCGAGAGGACTACAGATATCATGTCTAATGTCAGAACAGAATATATGAAGAAGTCATATTTCGCGCTTGCAAGTTGCAATCAGCAGGAGTCAGATTAGAACAAATCGAGTGGAATTTCGCCACCTAAAAATTTATGTGTCCTCTCTCGCATGAAAATTGCATCTTTTGTTGTTAAGAGATACCTATTCTATTTCACATCTGTTTCCTACAAAACAATCATTCGTTGTTGTGTGTGTGTGTGTATAAAGGAGTAGCTAATTGATCGTCTTCTTTATGAGAATAACGGTGGCCTTTAGTTGGTCCAAATTGCTCAACGACAGCAGGATGCTTCTAACGTTTGTGTCTGTAAACAAGAATTTTGCGAAATCATGATATTCCCAAATTTACCTTTTTCTTTTTTCTTTTTTAGATCAAACTAACATTTCATTCATATCCAATAAAAAAACAAAGTGAAACATCGCAGTCCAACTACTATAACTTTAACACAAAATAAACTCCAGATAACAAGATCTTCATCTGTTGCCATGACTTTGCATTTCGACGGTGCGCGCCAAGATTCGGCGTCCCCAATACTATCACCATACAGAATAAAAGTGTTGAACAAGCACAGATCTGATAGTTTCCCTCCGATGTCCTTTGAAGCTGACTTACAAGATTTCTTTTCATTGATTTATTTAATATTACTACAAGTAGACACAAGCGTCACGGTCCAGAGGTCTGGCCTGGGACACAAAGCTAACTATACCAGTCCTGCTCAAATACTAATCCCTTAAAAAATATTCGCGCAAATGCCCCATTCAGGTTTGTAGAGCAACCGAAATGAGCCATCAACAGCCAAATGAAGGCAAGAAGCTCTCCGCCTTTGCTCAGCACCCGCACATGCGCCTCTCCCTTGATATGACCCGCCGCATAACACAGCATCTCCACCCACACTCCGCTCATCACCTTCCACTTCCTTTCCCCGAGCCTTTCCATCTTTTTGGCCAATTTGATCCCCTTAGGAAGCTCGGTTCCTCCCACAGAGCTTGTGCGAGAATCCTCATACAAACGCTTGCATAGCCCCTCCTCCTCACTGTGATTCGCAGGTCCAAAGTGGTTGTACATATCGAAGACTGTCTGCGCTGATATGATTTGGCCAAGCCCCCCCACAGCAGACATCACATCAGACTGATTAAGTAGAAGATAGAGCATGTAGTCGGAGAGGATCTTGCTGAATTCCCTTTCGTCGTTTCTGGCTTCAAATGGTTTCTCCATGTTGTACCACATTTCGGTAGCAATATGCCACCGTAAAATTGTGGCGTCGAAATTATGCTGGGCAACAAACTCTAAAAGATTGCTGCAATCTATCCCCCACGGTTGACTCTCGAGGAACAAATCACCTTTAGCCTCAAATATCTTCCTCACCGCCTCTGTTTCGTTATTCGCGTTCTCAGATTTGCGTCTCACTTCCATAAATATAAAGATCCATAGCTCCTTAATAAAAGGATTCGTGGACACGTGCTTTGTATTCGCAATCCTAGGCACTCTAAAACCGATGCAAAGGAACTGAATATAAGAAAAAGGCATAAATATCATCTTGACCGTAGCCGACGGAAAAGGTACATTAAGAAGAAGAAAGGCGGAGATTCCCCAACGGCACTGGCGACTACACATGTTTCTCGATCTCTCCTTCGAGAACTCAAAAAAAAGGTTGCAAGCAGAGATGGATTCTGACCACCTTCGAAATGTTAACGGTGTATCTAAAGCCGCGTAAGCAACACTGTTGTTAGTATCTACTTCATATGTGGCAAATCGGGGCTTCCTCAAGTCATCCGTGGCTGATACGAACTTGTTGAAGAATGAAACTCGCTCGATTCCCGCAGCAGTCCAATCGGAGAAAATGAGCATCAATAGAGCTATCACATCGAGAGCAATCCCTCCAAAAAGAAGGGAATAAGTAATTTTCACATCGAGTTCAGGGAGTCGATGCTTCTTCAAGCGATTAAACAGGACGAAAGCCATCGCAATGTTAGTGAAGGCTATGAAACGGACAATGTAGCTCCTCTTGGAATAAATTACCATCGCTTTTGTGTGGAGCACCTCGTACATGAACTGGAGTTCGACTGATATTACCCTCAACGCATCCACCGCGGAAACTTTGTGGAAATATTCGCAGCTCTCTCGGCGTTGCTCACGTGTGAAAATGAGCTCTCCGAGAATGATAATAAATATTTTAAAGAAGTAATGAGCATGCTTCACCACAATGCTCTCGGGAAGCTTTGCTTCTCCTTGATTAGAAGACTCTGGCTGTGAGTGTATCGAGTCTCTGGCTGGGTGTGTACCATCACGAACCCCGAGCCGGATTTGCTGTGAGAACGCCCATTCCTTGAGATTTGGGAGGCTCGACAAATTAAGTGCCAGCGTCCTCTCCGCATTTTTTATGACCCCGGCAAGAAACACCAGCATCGTTGGAATCACCAGTGCCTTATCTCTGGGAAAGATCTGCACAAAGACATAAATAGCGGAACCGACTTGGAATATCAAACCGAGCAAATGCCGTCGCCAAAGCGAACTATCCTCGATAGAAAAGGCAGTGATGGTGTCGGGACCGCCAAGATGGACCAAGAGAAATGAAGCCCAAAATGCCTGAAGTGTTCCGTCTACTTCAGCTGCACGAGCACACGAATTACTTTGGTTGTGAGAGATGAGCCCGATCGCGAATGCAGCTACCCAGTCGGCCATCAAGTAAGCCAACCACAAGAGGAAAATGACAAGACGGTTCGATGTTTTCTTTCTAAGGGGTGCAAACAGAACCAAAAAGACCTGAAGCAATAGGCTCAGCATGATGAAGCCTCGAATGTTCCATTTGTTCCATAGAAGCGAAACGGAGCTAAACGCCATGTTTTTTTTTTTTTGCTCTCTCCTCACCGATTAAATTTCGGTCACAAGAAAGCTACCCTCTCAACATTCCATTGAGAGGATTTATATGCATCAAGAAAACGGTGCTTTGGAGGCTTTGTATGCTTGGAAGCATTATATTCTCTATTGCCTGCGACTTTGGGACAAAGGAGGATGGAGCGGTCACACAGTGCTGACGACTTTATTAATATTTTCTTTTTCCTTCGCGTAGCGCTTGTCGTTTTATGGGACAGAAAAAATATTTAAATCTGGCCTTGTACCACTGTCATGTAAGCAAGCTATTTGCATATCAATCTTGGTTGATGGAAGCTTGAATTTTAGAAGATGGACATTTAAAGTCGCACAAAAGTCCTTCGTCTTTGAAAAAAAAAACAAGAAATTAGGAAGAAGTATATTATTTGGGATAATTTAATCTTCTTATTTGAAGTCGCCCTGAATCAAATACAATTACTATTTAATAATTAACGTCTCGAATCCTTCCTTAGAATAGTTCATCTAAACATCAGAAAAATAATTAATACATGAAAAATCCCAAACTGGCATGCGTGTGATAAATGTGTTCAAACTATTTTTTTTTACCACCAAAACCTCAAATTGGTACACGTGACAAATTTACCATCCATTAATTTCCATTAAATTTTACTTTCAAATTGCTAAGTCAGATGACACATGGCAATTGACGAGTGTATCAGTTTGGAGTTTTTATTATCCGTTTGTCATAGGTGTAACAATTGGGAGATTTTCATGGTATTGGCCTAATTTAACGGAAATCAATGGAGGGTAAATCTATTAAAGGTGTACAATTTATGATTTTTTATGGTCAAAAAATTAATTTTGATAAATTTATCATATGTGTACCAGTTTGAAGTTTTTCGGAGTATTAGTTCCCTTTAAAAAAAAAAAGTCATCACTATAAAGCCTACTTTAAATAGGTAAATTTCGAGTCCATATATACCCTAATAACATCATGGTTCCAATTAAGAATCACAAAAATATCTTGAAAGCCAAAGATTCAGAAAGACTGAAGCGCATCCCAGATGCTCAATTGTTTCACAAATCTGAAATGGAGCTAAAATGAAAATAAACCAATTATTATCAAGTACTTCACAGGATAAACGGCAATGTCCTTCCATTCCACTCGATGGTGGTCTTTGATTCAACCAACGACAAAATTCCACCAAAGCCAAATTGGAGTTATTATAAATGGTGCCACGTTAGCCGTGCTCAAATCCACTCATTGCGACACGTGTTTTTTGGTCGAGAAACGATGGAAACAAAAAAAGGCCATTCTACAATCCTTAAGCCTGATCTCATTTTCTTCTTTTACCCTTTTTCTTCAAGGTCCCCTTTGCCCCAATCACGTAGTTCGCGATTCACGTTTTCTGTTTTCAAAGATATTGGCAGACTGGGGTTCTATACTTGATGCACAGCTCTCGCCTCTTCATTAAGAACTGATCGATTGGATGTCTGTTGGTGAGTTCCTTCGCTTTGTCTATTATTCTACCAATAGTGGTTGAAAAAGAAATGACCAAAAAGAAAAAAAAGGAAAAAAAAAGCAAATGTTAACCGAGACGACGTGGAGAAAGAATATGACAAAAATGACACGTGGATGGCACGTCAGATAAAAATGACAACATTTGGACAGAAAATTATGCATAGGCAAATTTAAAACTGAACCTAAAATTTTGAGATATTTTTTTATAAAATTATGCCGAAACAAACTTATTAGAATACTTAAAAGTGGTGTTGTAGTAAAATCCTATTTATATGTAAACGAAAGAGATTTACGATTTACTTTGCAAATTGAAGAAATCAAGTCAGGTACTTGTTTCAAAGCTGCAAAAAATGACTGGAAGCTTGTAATCAGACACGTATTTCTAGTATCGGCTTTCGTAGCCAATCCTCCGGATGTTTAACAATTACAATATTCTTGAATTGCGAGAGCCATAAGAGAATAAACATGCGAAATAATACTGAGTGCTGTAATTTATTTGTTTCCCCCACTCAAACCTTCATTTGAGATCATTTTAGATAAAGAAAAGAAATACGGCAGAGATTCAGTTGTTCTTCTTGTCGTTTCTAAGTTTTTATGAAATAATTCTGAAATCGCTATTAGTAGCTTAGGGAATTATGTTTACTGTAAATAAACCGGTAAAAAAAAGTCCATCCAAAGTGAGTATTACATGTAGGGAACTTACTTTTTTTTTAATCGAAATAGGAAATTTAATTGTTTTAGGAGTTTTGTACTCTTCCTGCTACCAAGCGTCGCAACCTAGGCTAACGGCAGGCGGGGGCTTATAGGCCATCCCCAAGTATGGGCAAGGGCCGTCGCGTCCGCAGCCGTTGAGGCCACAATGGCCTTGTCATGTGGCCAGAGACCGGAAAAGAGAAAAAAAAAAAAAAAAAAAGGGGGGGGAAAACTCGTACATTTGAAAACATGCACTTGCATCCATGACATTAGCATCGATTAAGTCATGCAGTAATTTCAGGCTAAAATTGGAATGAAGGACTACATTGACAACTCGTTAAAAGGTTATGATAAAATTGGTCAAATTGAAAAGTGTTTTTTGAAAAAAAAAAATTGAAAAGTTTAGAACAAATTAACATCGGTCAACAGGTTATGACTTTTTTTTTTTTGGCAGTTGTTGAAAAGTTTATACTCTTCGGGAAAAAAAAAACAAAGTGACGCTGCAATCCTCGGCTTGACTCTTTTTCTTTAACTTGGACCCACTTCATATTCTTTTTTTCTTCTTTGTCTTTTTTTTTTTACTTTGATTCATTGATATTTGGATTTTTCTTTTTTTTTGCTTCTTTTCTTTAACTTAGACCCATTCATGTTCTTTCTTTTCCCTTTTTTAGGCAAGGCTCTTAACTTGCACAAGATTCTTAGCTTGCACGAGATTACGTGATTCGAGAGTCACGTTTTTCCTTTTTAAGAAATTTTTGGCAGGATTTTGTGAGTCACGTTGTTGTCCTATAGTTGATGCACAATTCTGGCTCTTTATTCCAAAATAAACTTATTGAATAATTAAATTAATAGCTTATGCAATTGTACCTTAAAATCATTTTCCCATTCCTTGTAAAAAATTTGGAAGCAAGTTAGGTGTTTTAGCTTCGGAAAACAGGAACTGGAAAATGGTACGGACACTGGTATGCTTTCGTAGATTTCTGATGTTTAACATTAAGAATTTTTTAATTTTGAGTGAATTAGCTCAAATGACTAATCGAACAATCTTTTTGCAACTTTGGGTGGTTTAACGGGATTCCGAAAAAAGTATCTTAACATATTGAGATGGTTACTTACTTGTTTTGTCAAAAGACTGCTCTATTAAAAAATCCAAAAAGGTTGAAGAATCGCAAACCAACCATTCACAAATAAATTGAAGCTCAATATAGATCTAACTCTAGTTGGTTTAACTACTGGTAGGTAAATTTAAGTATCTATAAGGACATGTATCTACGAAAGTGAAAGACGCGATTAAGTTATTAACTGTTAAACCCGATCGTTATTATGTACATGGCAAATAATTACAATGTCCTTTCATTCAATTTGAGCTTGAATCAACTAATGACGAAATCCCACTAAAAAGTTTAATTAGCCAAAGAAATGGAAAAAAGAAAACTTGCCCGATCATGTGGATGATTGACATAAGCCAAAGCCAAATTGGAGTTAATAATACAGGGGGACGCTCTAAGAAGGGATCTCCCACCAAAAGCAAGTGGCGCGACAGGTTTTCCACAAATTAGGAATCTCTCTTTTCTTTCTTTCTATTTATTGATAATTGATTTCTTCGACCTGAAGTTGTTCCCTTACTTTATTTCTTTTTTTACTAGACAAGATTAACTGTCAAAAAATTAAAATTTATTGAAATAAAATTTGTCTGTTAAGATTGCATGAGCTCGATAAGCTTTGTCCATATAAAGAAAAAATATTATTCTCTTCTCTTTCATCACCCTTTTGCCTTTGTCCATGTTGGACAAAATATTCATTTTCTTCTTTTTTCTCACCTTTTTCTTCCTTTATATGTAGACTTTATATTCTCTTCTCTTTCATCACCCAGTTGCTCATTGCTTATTACAAGTAACTCGTGTATTAAATGGCAAAAATATATATATATATATATATATATATAATATATATATATATATATATCTTATGCTTGGACAATGCTCATTGCTTTGTGTCAGGTTAATATTTATCGTTAAATTGTTCATATTCTCTACTTTTATTTTCACATCCATCTATAATTACTTGAGTTTCAAACTATTGAACTTCAACATGTATTTTAGTGGAATGTTAGGTGATACCACATCTAACAAAACACTTGATATTATTGATGAACGCTATACAAGCTAACAAGTCATATGAGAGCATGCTTGTGAAGGATAAGTAGGCGTCACATCCCTCTCAAGGTGAACCCGAAGGAGCTTGACAGATTGCCAAGTGCATGCGACTAACCCTTCTACGAGGTGGCACTTGCGCTTAGCACGGGATCCAATAGCAGCTTGCCTTTCTCAAGATAATTATGACATTTTGTTTTCTGGTAGAAGCCGCCATTAACTTATTATGGGCCAATTAGAGGCCAAGCAAAACATGGGAGTTTGTTTTACTATTGCAAATCAGAGATTCGAACAGAGGGACACGATTAACTAGAAAGTGTCTAATGCCCAAATTAGTACCTTCTCTCTTTTAATGGGGGAAAACGTTTCATGCGATATTTTTTCTTCGTTTTTTATATATTGTCAAAACACGTAAACCTAAGTTATCATGTGATAATCAAGCAAATTATGACAATATAATCACAGAACCCGAGCCATATTGAGCAAAAAATGTAACAATGCCTTGCTATTAAGACCCGAATAGGACTCCCGTAAGATAATGTATAAAATTAACGATGCAATCAACCTAGTTTTAAGGAATGTAAATTTTCTATAAGCATAAATAATCAACAAATCAAATTTAGCCAAAAATGCCCTTTCTAACCAAACTGCCTCTCTGATTTTTCCATCCCTTTTATTTATTTATCTAATTTTATTTTTCATTTTTATCCATGAAACATGATTTAAAGTCTAGCAAATAATAAAAGCATGTAAGAAATAATAAACTAGATACAAGACTAGGAATGAAC
>JAGVVM010022023.1:0-13088 GCA_019149425.1 Psidium friedrichsthalianum
AAGCATTCAGCTTGAAAGGAAAAGACAAGAAGAGTACGAAGAGCACAGAAAAAGAGAAGCCGGCAAAGCCAAAGAAGCCGAACCTTCCTCTGAACAAAAACCATCCATTCAGATGTTCTCTGGTCATAAAAATCCCATTGAAACTTTCTTGAGAGAACAAGCCACAGAAGCCATACCTTCGGTAGCTGCCATCACTTACCAAGATATAGAATCATCAAAATCAGATTCTTCTGATTCAGAACCTGATACCTCTTTCCCCCCTCATATCCTGATGGCTGACCCAGTTGAAATGCTAGAAGAAACCACTTCTACCCATCAAACCCATTCCTCAAGGTACTTCACCTTTGATGATATTCCCCGTTACAGATGGCCTGACCGACTCCAAGAATTCCATGCTTGGCTCCTTGCCAGGGAATTACAGGACCATGATACCTATGCCTCCCTTCTGGAGTTCACCACCAAATTTACTGGAACATTGAAAAAATGGTGGTCCCTTGTTTCCGAACAAGACCAGGTATCACTCCTGTCAAATACCTTTGAAAACGCACTCTTCGTCATACACACCTACTTCATAGGAGAAGTGCAAAATGAAGTAGAACTTAAGCGGAAAGAATACTTCGAAAGGAAGTGCTGCTCTATCGACAAAAGAGACATGGACAAACACTTCAAAATTATGATGAAGTTATTTTACGATATTGGCAGAGATATCAATTTGAAGCCAATCTTTATGGCCTCTCTACCAAAGGAACTGTCTGAAACGGTAGAAAGATCTATGCATGCCGCAGGAAAAAGCGTACTTTCTGTTACGCTTGGTGAGTTGCAACAAGCAATACATATGGCACTTGAAGATCTATGCCATCGCAGAAAACTATTCTAGAAGTACATGTAGGAGAACAGACGTATCCAAGACGCCTGCGATAAGTCCCATTGGAAGATCAAATGTTCCAAATCATGTGACGGAACTGTCTGTGCCTCGCACACCAAAAAGAAGAAGCATTTCCAAAAATACAGGCCAGGTAAACCTCTTCGACAGAAACGGAAATGGAAGTTCCTAAGACGGAAGACATCCAGACCTTTCTCATCCGGGAAAGGCAAAGTAGGCCGTTGCTTTATTTGCAACAAAAAAGGCCACTATGCCAAGAGCTGCCCGAAAGCCCCAAAGGGTCAGAAGATGATCAAGCAACTAGAGAAAGTTGCAGGAGTATCCTTAGAAGATGATGATATTGAATCAGTCTTCTCATTCGATGATGAACCGGAACCATCAACCCTCTTTGCACTACGACAATATGAGTCAGATTCGGATACTGACCAAGCTTCATTTGATAACGAAGAAACCCTCTTCTCATTCAGAAGTCTGTCCTTGCAAGATACACATGTTCCTAAGTTTTCACATCCATACCTCCCAGTCCAAATATTTTCACCCCATCTTCCTGAGCCCATTTCTCTTATAGCCCTTGTTGACACAGGAGCGTCAACTTCACTTCTGGATACCAAGATTTTACCCTCCAGATTCTGGAAACCACATGTTACCAGTTTCACAGCTGCTTCCAGAGACACTTTCTCCTCTTTTTCAAAAGCAGACCCATAACCATTCACATCATGGATGAATGTGAGACCACTGTTCCAATTCTAGGGTGCGGAGCACCGGATAGAGATCTCATTCTTGGTTGGGATATCCTATCTCGACTAAAGGTCAAAGTCTTGCCCAAAGGAGTCAAATACAAATCCCGACTGAAAGAGTATGTCCATACTCAGAGACTTTTCTCAATCTCTCCAGCTCTCCTTGATCCCATTCTCCAGAGACTCAAAGCTTTATGCGCAGAATCTCACACTCAGTTTGCTAAAAAACATCCAAAACCCCTCTGGAAGAATTCTGAGTTCTTTGTCAGTCTTCCCTTTTGAACTGATAAGGAAATGAATCCCACCAGGGCTACTCATTCGGGAATGAATCCTCAACAACTGAGATTAGCAGAAGAAGAATGCAGCGAACTGCTGGCCCAAGGTCTTATTGAACCTATTGACGAGAAGAATTCTCAATGGGCGTGTGAAGCCTTCTATGTGAACAAAAAGGCTGAGCAACTTCGAGGGAAATTAAGGTTAGTGGTAAATTATCAACCTCTGAATCCCTTTCTTAGAGATGATAAATTCCCACTTCCCCACAAAAATTCCTGGTTCTCTTCCCTCTCGAATGCAAAGATATATTCGAAGTTTGACCTTAAGTCAGGATTCTGGCAATTGGGCATTGCTCCTGAAGAAAGATACAAAACAGGATTTTGTATTCCGAATCACCACTATCAGTGGACTGTTCTGCCATTTGGGCTAAAAACGGCTCCATCCAAGTTCCAAAAGGTTATATGCCGAATCTTCCAGCCCATTCTGTCCAAAGCCCAAATATATGTTGACGACATCCTCCTGTAGAGTATGGATGAACAGTCACACTTGGCCTTGCTAGACCAGTTTGCCCAAATAGCCCATGACTATGGAATCATGTTATCCGAGTCCAAAATGAATCTGGTCCAGAAGGAAATTGAATTCCTTGGTATGCAATTGGACGAAGGAACTTATTGTCCAAGACCTCACATTGCTGAAGAACTCTTACGATTCCCTGATTCAAACTTGACACGAAAGGAAGTTGAAGTCTTCCTTGGAATTGTGAACTACCTGAGAGACTTTGTTCCCAGGATTGCAGTATGGCTCAAACCACTGCAACAAATGTTGAAGAAAGAACCACCTCCCTGGAGTATCCACCAGACTAAATCGATCAAGATACTCAAAGAGAAGATGCAAGATTTGCCACCATTGACCATCCCTTCAGATGGCCAAAGAATCCTCCAGACGGATGCCAGTGATACTCACTGGGCCGCCATTCTCCTTGAAGAAAAAGATGGCAAAAGGAGTATTTGCGGTTACAAAAGTGGAAGTTTCTCCTAGGCTGAACTCCACTACCATTCTACATTCAAGGAAATCCTTGCAGTCAAGAACGGTATCAAAAAGTTCGAATTTCACTTAATTGGATTTTATTTCCTTGTAGAATTGGATATGTCTTCTTTTCCTCAGATGCTAAAATTCAAGCAGAAACAGATACCCCATTCTCAGCTTCTCAGATGGGCCGAATGGTTTTCCAAATATTCCTTTGATACCAAGTGTCTTAAAGGAACCCAGAACGTCCTTGCAGACTTCCTATCCAGGCCCAAGAAGACAGCATCTATCCGGATGTATGTGAAAAGACAGTATAGTGGACTACACGCGTATCAGACGCAAGACATACAAAGGAACTGGATAACATTCCAATATCCACCAGAGGTAAGGCAAATCATTGAGGAAGGAAGATTTGAAGACCTGCATGGTATACTTCAAAGTTATCACCTTGACGTCACAGAAGGTTATCACGGACTGATGTTCACAGACTTTGACACTCAATATCCGTTCATCAAGCCATTTCGATGGAACCCTCACCAGATCTTCCCGAAGATCAGAAATGGTTATTTTGGTGTCTCATGCACTATTACACCATTGCCATCGAATTCCCCACTGAACACCTTTTCCAGACAATCAGACGAGCCATGAGAAATGATTATGGAGATCCGAGCAAAAAAATGTTCATTTAAATGTTATTGTGGTTTCAAACCCTCAGTTCTTGGAATAGGATGATTACCACTCACAATTCCTTAGGCAGACCTGAGCCTGAAAGGAACACTATCATCTTATTTCATCGACCATGGACATTTGTCAATACTTCCAGATTTGGGGAAGTTTCATATGAACCTCCACTGATGGGAATGGCTACCTTCAAGCCGCAGCAAAATCTCCAAACCATGATCATTGTTGAAACCCTCAACTCGAGACTTTCTAACAACCCAGCCAGATACAGGAACTCCAACGAGATTTGTGCCAAAGAAATGGAGTAATTCCTGATCAAATTTGGCCAATGGACCCGAACATTCCTGTTCCATGGGAACAGAACCCAAACCCAGAACCAGAACCCGGCCCAAGATACACACAAGACTCACAGGATCCATATGCATTGGATTCTCCACTCAGGTATCTCACCGACACTACAGGACCTTCACAAGCCCCGATGGCATCATCATCACAAGGACCACTTTCGGCAACCCAAGGACCACTTTCGGCAACCCAGCAGTACTGGTGGGACCAGTACCAAAACACTAAGGACGGTCCTAGCAACAGCAAAAGGAAAGCACCCATGTCAAGCCAGTCAGAATCATCCTCAGACAGTACCGACAATGACAATACCGAGGAAGGATTCCGCATCTCCAGCCCATAATCTTTAATGATTATGTTTTATCTTTTGTACCTGGCATGTCGCCAATAATTGATCAGTGTGATCATCTCCTTTTAATTATGCTGTGAATATCCTTTGAATATTCCTCCTCTTCATCTATAAAAGAGGAAGGTGTGTGTGTATGCTGGGCAGAAGTCCCTTAGAGAGTTTCTGAATAAAAGATTCAGCTTTCTCTCCATCATGAGTTTCTAAACACTTTTCTCCCTCTCGGCAATGGCCTCTTTCATGTTTTAGGTTTCTGTGAAAGTTAAAGGTATTGAGAAGTATCCTGGTAGTATCCTCTGCACTCGCCAGAAATGGATCTTGTGCATGAGAAAGGGATTTCGAATTTCATATTTCTTAGTCTGTGTTTAAGAATGTTTGAGTGCTAAAAGGCAGTCCCTTGACATTCGCCAAGGGCATCAAGTCGGGATAGCATACCTGCACAAAATATTCTTGAGCCTGTTTGATTTATGGAATTTCGGAACTCCTGACCAAGCCGGTCGCTTGGACCCTATGCATATACGACATGTGAATGCGGACATGCAGACTCGACACGCAAATAAATAATCAAAAATAGGATTAGTCAGTCGAAATGGCTCGTTTCCTAATTTTTGAGATTTTTTAAAATTTTCTGGAATTTTTCAAGATAATTTGCCTATAAGGGTGCAAAAATCGTCAATTTGAAAAGATAAGGAAGAAAATCATCAAAATAGGCTTGGCCAATCGAAATGGTCCGTTTCTTAATTTTTGAATTTTTCTTTTGAATTTTTTTTGGATAAATATGCATGAATTAATGACAATACGAATACGACGTACGTACGTGACATGCGAATCTTAGCTCCATATTACACTTGAATATCAATTTTACAAATATTAACGACAACAATAACCCAATGCGACCACATTCATCAGCAACCACCGATTCACCATCAATTGTCCTTGCCAACTGGGTACTCCGCCACCTGGATATCAAATCTTGTGGTATCTTTGCCATGCTTATGTTCTAGGGTCTGAAAAATAAAGGCAATCACCTATGAGAACAAATCTCAGCAAGCTACCCTCTAAATCCTTTCTCAGAATACCAAACACCCTCAGACCTAACTCTCAAGTCTCAACTCAGGCATTCAAATACGCAAGGCCAGAAAATATCAAATTAGGTCAGATTCGGGACCACAATCTTAAGATTTGAAATAACAACCAATCAATGGCTCGATATAAATAATCAGACATTTAAATCAAACACATTCAATCCATCCTCAAATATTATTTTGAACACGAACCCAGGCCCCAAATATTTGAAATAGTAATATAAAATATTGCTCGGGCCCGGTTTTGCATAAAATGTTCCAAAAATCCATTTTTCGGTACTCGATCCACACGGGACCCACAAAAATTGTCACTTTCAAATCAAAATTTAATTGGGCAGCATGTGAACAGTGTTCGTGGGTCGTGAACAGTGATTTCAAAATACTATTTGGCCCGTTTTTGTACTAAATCTCCCAAAAATCCATTTTTCGGTATACGAACCTCGCAGGACCCACATCCACTACCTCAAACAGCCTCGTTCAAACATGGACAGCAACATTTCACCAATCCACAGAATATTCACAGCCCCCACAGAATTTAATTTGCGCAAATACGCCGATTCCGGTAATTTTTTCTAAACCAATTTACCTCGAATCAGACCCTAGAGCTGTCCATGGCATGTACAATATTCTAATCAATAAATAGAGGTATAACTTACCTAATCGAGACTGAAACAGAGCTGAGAAAGCGGTAGAAACGGCAGCGTACGGCGGCGACCGAAAAGGGACGACGGATTCCGGTGGATTTCGTCCAAACTGGGGCTGATCAAGGGCCGAACGGGGTGGTTCTCAAGCTGAAAATCAATTTTTTCACATGAAAATGAGCTCTAGGGGTCGCTGGGGTCAACATATTTCAATATGAGCCCTATATCAAATTCGGGTAACAAAAGACTAGTTCGTCGACCGAAATGTCAAAGCAGATTCACAAGGCCAAATGACCTCGGATCGAAGTGATTCAAGTTGTAAAAGAACCACAAGACAATGAACTATAACATACCCAAAAATCGCGATGATCCAACGGTCGGATTTCTGTCGGCGGTCAGTTGAAGTTGGCAGCAGAAAACTGGGCCGCGAGAGAGAGAAATCCGAAATTTAGAGAGCGAAAAAGGGAGAGAATCTGCTGATGAGAGAGAGAAAAAGAAAGGAGAGAGAGTAGATATTATCTCTAGGGCGCATTATTGAGATTACTATTCATCGAAAGCGAGTAAGGCTGAACGAATCGACCGATTTTTGGACTATCAGTGAATTTTCGGACTGATAAGGGATTGGGCCTCAATAATTTCGGTCAAACTAGTCAAATTGGTCAAAAATATGACCGACGAGACATTTCTCAAAATTCGTGAAATTTCAGGACCGGTAAAGGCTCAATCGGTGCTGATTTGGCTCAATCGCGATCGGAAAATAATTCGGAATACCACCGAAAAAATTTTCTAGCCTCACTAAAATTACTAATACTCTCTAGCCATGAATTCTAGCATAAGATGGGGGCGAGATGGCATTTTTCAATTTTGCCCTTCCTTTAGACACTTTGAAGCCAAACTGCCAAGTCCACGCCTTTCAAGGCGATGTCCAAATTTTGTCTCTCAATCCTTGAAAATCTAGTATTATTTATCTTACAGACAACCAAAATTCGGGATGTCACACATGCTCTTGACACTAAGAGGAAGAAGGTAACAGCACTAAGAGATGCACCGATTCAAAGATAAACTATTGGACTCGAACATTAAGCAAGAGTTAAAAGAACAAAATTTAAATGTGGAGGAGAATGCATTTTTATGTTGAAACTACACTTAGAGCAACTTTCTATCTAGCAAGCTCCTAAGTTTGATTTGCCTTCTTTATTTCTCTCCTTGTGCTTTCGTAGGCAACAAGACGTGCAGAAATGGAAGCTCTTGATGTTTTTCTTTAACAATGGTGGAAAACTGGATTTTCGTGTGCAACAGTTGCAGAGAAGTTTTCAGCGTGCTCCTTTTATGTGACATGTGAACCATAATGTGCGCAGCAGCATTATCGATCATTGGTACATCTATTGATCATATTGAAATAAAACTAAACTTTTGTAAGAATTGTTTATTTATTAGTGATGAGATGATTCTTAGCCATTTTTTGGGATAAAGGAAGTATATTATGGCTGTGCAAATGACAAACTTGGAGGCTGTTGTGTTCAAGTAGCTCCGAGGCATGCATTAGGTCAGTTTCTGAACTTGCTTTTGTTGCTGATTTCGTATCTACTTAGCTCCGCTTTGAAATCGTGACACATGATAATTGACAACTAAAGCTTACCGGAGGTTTATGGCTCCTTATATTGATTACTGATGGATGTGGTTTTGTAGTAATTCCATTTGTGTCACACTTTGAATATTTTGACGCAACCATGAAAATAAATGGAGGTTTGTGGAACTGATTTTCCTCCTTTTCTGTCCTTTTCCAAGTCTAAATGGAAGAAAGTCGAGTTTTAGGAAGTGTCATGAAGTCAAGTTTATATTGTTTCTTTCTTTCCCCGTTTTGTTTCCTTAATTGAAAACTTCTATGTGACTTGTTAGACATTTCCCTTTTTTTTTTTCGCGCTAAAAAATTTACTGCTCTGGTAAGTTCTACAAGTTTACCTAACATTAGTTTGTTCTTTCCTTTTCCCTTCCCCCCTGTTTCTTCATCTCTTGTTCCTCGCTTCTTTCCCTTGCAGCGAGATTCTTTCATGTCTGTAATGTTATCAAGTTTAAAGAGGGAAATATAGCATCTCCAAAGAAATATGATTTAACTATGAGGAAATTATGCTTTCTGATATGTCATGGGCAACGTACTCGACAAGGTGCTTACCCAAAAAAATGTACTCGATAAGGTTGATAAGGAAATCTACTTTTTCTTGTTTATTAGTTGCAATCATCTCTTCTTGCGTACATGCGGCCATGTGCTTGCTAAAATGTGGTGTATAGCATGTGTTTCCATTATGATTTTTCATCTAATTGATACTGCCATGATTTAACATTTCATGTTTCTTGAGAATATTCAAAAGTCATCAATTTTTCACTCAAGCTTTGTTGACATAAAAGTTAAAAACGTAGTGAAATAGGATCTGTTTGATTTGAGCAGTACATAAAGTAGCTAATATAGAACATACAATGTCTCTCTGTTGAATTATTAGTTTCAAAAGAAGAAAAAAGAGAAGAGGGGTTTTTTTTTTGTTTTGTGCGGGGGGGGAGAGAGTAAGCCATGAAAACTCTGACTTTTAGAGCTAGAAATTGATATGTATGCTTTAATAAGGTTTAATAAGGAAGAAGCAAGAGTATGAGGATAAATTTTAGGGGGGAAAAGTTAGCTATGACATTGACTTTCAAAGCTAGAAATTGATACTTATGCTGCTCTTAAGAATCTGATTTGAAATCAAAAGTATTATGGGAAACACAAAACTAAGAGATGCACCAATTCAAAGATAAGCTATTGGACTCAAACGTTAAGCGAGAGTAAGAAAAAATAAACGGATTGTTGAAAGAGAAAAAACTGAACTGAATGCTTGATTAGGTCAAGTGAACCCAAACTATCTATTTATAATAAAGCCAAAAAGGCCAAGAATTACAATATTGCCCTTATTGCTACTATTAATAAAATAATAAAGAAAATAGATAAATATGCCCCTATCGTCCAAAGACTCTCAACACTCCCCCTCAAGTTGGAGCATAAATATCACACATGCCCAACTTGATTAAAATAGGATGAAACGATTTACTCCCTATTCCTTTAGTAAAGACATCAGCAAGTTGATCACCGGACTGAACAAAAGGCATACAAATTAATCCACTCTCCAACTTCTCCTTGATGAAGTATCTCTCAATCTTCACATGTTTTGTACGGTCATGTTGTATAGGATTGTAAGCAATACTAATGGCTGCCTTATTATCACAGAATAACATAATAGGAAGATGAACGGATACACCAAGATCTTCAAGTAATCCTTTAAGCCATAACAATTCACAAACTGTGACATCCCGAAATTCGGACAATTATAAGATGAATGAATTTGGATTTTTGGGATTAAGAGACAAATATTGGACATCGCCTCGAAAGGCTCGAAATTGGCCGATTGGTTCCAGAGTGCCGAGAAGAAAGGCAGTAAATTGGAAATGACCGTTTCGCCCCCGATTTTCTTTAGACTCCCTAGACAGTGGGTAGTGGAATTTTTAGTGAGATTAGAATTCCAATCTAGTGCGATCTCTTGACCAATTCCGTTCGCGCTTGAACCCCAATTTGTCCAGTTTGAGTCCGATCAGTCTCAATTTGCACGAATCTCGAGAAATGTCTCGTCAAATATCAAATCAATCACTTCAATCGCGTCAATCGACCATCGGTCACCATCAGTCAAACTTTTGACCGGTCAACCCGTGAATAGTGCCGGTCAACTCGTGAATAGTATTTTTCAATAATTGAAAGATATTTTTCTCTCTCTCTCTCTCTCTCTCTCTCATTTGGCCAGCCAACATTCTCTCTCTATCTCAAAAATTTCGTGGCTCATCCTCTCTCTAATCTCTTTCTCATTTTCTCTCGGTTTTGGTCCACCGGAGCTCCGCTGTTCACCGCCCGTTTCGCCGCCCAAACATCGTCATTTTGAGACGCCCTTTTATCCACATCTTCATCATTCTCTCTAGAAGTTCTCCACCAAAAATCAGCTCAAGATGAGCCCTGGAACCCCCTCAAACAGAGCCAAAACCGGACCCTGCACAGGCTGAATCCCAGTTTCTGCTGCCAACTTCAACTGGGCGCCGACGAAAATCCGACCGTTGGATCGTCGTGATTTTCGGGTATGTTGTATTTCTATCTCTTGTGGTTCTAACCCAACTTGAATCACCTCGATCAGAGGTCGTTTGACTTTTCAAATATGCTTTCTCGTATCAGTCGACGAATCTGTCTTTTGCTGCTCGAATTTCGTATCTTGTTCATGTTGAAGTATCTTGACTCCAGCAGCCTCTAGGACTCATTTTTAGGTTCAAATATTGATTTTTTAGCATGTTTTCATTCTGTTCCAGCCTCTGCAAAGTTCGGTTCACCTTAGATCATCGCGATCTAACGTCGATTTCCAAATCCGTTTGCTGCCACCGGCTGTCCGCCTCTGTTCCAGCTTGTTTCCTTGGCTTGTTAGCCTTATTTAGGTAAGTTTTACTTCTAAATCTTGAGTAGGATGTTAGATTATTCATGGATTGGCTCTAGGATGCGTTCCGGGGTGGATCGATTTAGAAAATATGACTGATTTGGTGATATTGTTGGAAATCGGTTCTGTGGAAAGGTTTAGTGCACTGATCGCACTTGGATTTATGCTGTCCATACTCTGATTTGGTTGGTCAAGGGTGTAGATAATGGCTCGAGCTAGTGTAGAAGTTGAAAGATAAGATTTTGGAGTGATTAGTGCGGGAATGGACCTAGTTAGCGAGTTGAGCTACTATTTGAGATGCCCTAAGAGTTGTGCATGGGTTCGAAAGTAAAGTTCAAGGGCTGTCCACGAGAGTTTGAACTCTGATATTGAGGTGTCGTAGGCCCTTCTTGAAGGATTTGGGGTGAAAAGGACAAATAGGCAATTCCGGGACAATTGTGAGCGATAGCCAAAGTGATTGGCTTATACATTATAATGAGGTGAGGATTTGTTATGGCTAAATCTATAATTAGAATTGCTTGGCCTATTATATTGTGAATTGTACTCGACGGCGTTCGTATTGTTTTATTCACCCGAGCATGCCTGATTGAATATTTTGATAGAATTGTGAATTACATGCTTGCTTGGCTGTTAGGACATGAAAGTGGGTAAATTGCATGCTTAGGGTTCGATCTAAGAGTATCGGGTATCCTGAGCGAGATTTAGAAGGTGAACTTGCTGAGCCGTGTTAGCTCACCCCGTTTGGGGATTATATTTTCAGATGTGTAGGTTTGGCATTGGATCGAACGATGGAGACGATGAAGACAATGGATGGTGCCAATAAGAAGAGGGCGAGTGTTGTTGGTCGTGCTTTTACCTTGCTCAATTGTGGTCAGGGATATTGTATTGCTTCCGCTATTTGGATCGTTAGGTCGGCGACAGGTTCCTGGGATGTCGCGCGTTTATTATCGACCTTCGATCATCGTGCAGATGTCGCGCGCTCGTGGAGGTTCGGGGCGTGACACAAACTCCCTGTGCCATCGCACGAAACTCTGCTTCAGCACTAGATCGAGCAACCACATTCTGCTTTTTGCTGCGCCAAGTCACAAGATTTCCTCCTAAGAAAGTACAATACCCAGAAATATACTTTCGGTCATGAGATCCAGCCCAATCAGCATCTGTATAAGCTTCAACCTTCAAGCTATCATGAGGAGATAAAAGAATCCTTTTCCCAGGGGCAGATTTTAAATACCGAAGGATCTGAAGAACAGCATTCATATGAGTAGAGTATGGATCATGCATAAACTGACTCACCAAGCTCACAACAAACGCAATATCAGGTCGGGCGTGTGATAAATAAATCAACTTGCCCACTAACCGTTGGTAACGACCTTTATCCACTGGATCGCCATCTTTTACTCGAAGGCGAGTATTGGCCTCAATAGGTGTATCAGAGGGATGACATCCCAATAACCCCACTTCTGTTAAAAGATCAAGGACATACTTCCTTTGGGATAGAAAGATTCCCTTTGAAGATCAAGCAACTTCAATCCCAAGAAAGTACCGAAGCTTTCCAAGATCTTTTATCTAGAACTCTTTTCCAAGAAACTTCTTCAATTGGTTCATCTCATCAGTATCATTTCCTGTAACAATAATGTCATCTACATAGACAACGAGAATAGTGATTTTAGTACCTACTTTCTTCACAAACAAAGTGTGATCAGCTTTGCTCTGTTTATACCCCACAGAAACCATAGCTCTCTAAAACCTACCAAACCAGGCTCGAGGTGATTGCTTTAAACCATAAAGTGCACGTTTCAACTTGCAGACTTTACCTTGAGTTTTGTTACAAGAAAAAACCTGAAGGAATCTCCATATACACTTTCTCTTCCAACTCTCCATAAAGAAAGGCATTTTTCACATCTAACTGCTGAAGATCCCATCTCTGGTTGACAGCACATGAAAGTAGCACTCGAACAGTATTCAACTTAGCAACAGGAGCAAAGGTTTCTTGATAGTCAATCCCAAAAGTCTGAGTAAATCCCTTTACTACTAATCGTGCTTTATATCTATCCACAGTACCATCCATCTTTTGTTTGACTACAAACACCCACTTACATCCTACCGATTTTTTTCCAGGAGGAAGAACAACAAGATCCCATGTGTCATTTTTTTTCAAAGCATACATCTCTTCTACCATTGTTGTTTTCCACTTCTCATCTGCAAAAGCTTCCCGCCAATTTTGTGGAATAAAAACAGAAGATAGAGAAGACACAAAAGTATGATAAGAGCTAGATAAAGAGTCATATGAGACAAACTGAGATATAAATGAAGTAGCACTGCTAGGAGAGTTCATGACAAGTTAACATGTGATACTCTGGTAAGAGCAACATCTGTCTTTCTTTGAACCTTCCAATGTTGCCCTTCACTTATCTCAAATTTACCCTTCATTTATCTCTTATGTCCTTTTATTGAACTTTATTGTATTACATTTAGTAATTTCATTTTTTTGATGAGTAAATATCATTTACTTCGAAACTAAAATCATGTGGATCATTTCCCCTATAAGCAAATTCCAAACTAAGCAACAAAATCTCAG
>JAGVVM010022025.1:0-10523 GCA_019149425.1 Psidium friedrichsthalianum
AAAATCAGCCGCTCGTTGGCTGAGACTGAACAGGGTCGTATTTATGAATTGACCACAAAATGAAATCCTGACGATGGACAATCGAATCAATAAGATAAACCAATGAAGAAATGAGGTCAGTTTCGAAAATGTCGACCGAGGTCAGACAGCCGGTGCACGCGAGAAGCAGACGGAATGGAAAATTACCGAAATGCCCCCGTAAATGCTCAGACTTAGGTGAGGCTAATTAGGATTTTTTGAGAGTAGATTCGATAGACCGACGCCAAAATCCTGTCCAAAAATCCGTTCGCGCTCAGGCCCCGATCGTGCATTTTGGCACTCAAATCCGAGGCAAGTCAAATCAGATATCACATCAATCGATGTCCATCAAATCAATCAATCACATCCATCAAGTCATGGTTTTCAAGTCCCCAGGTAAAATCAATCAATCTTGTCAAAGTACAACCTCACATCAAAATCCATTTACTAACCCACTATAAACTATTTACCCATTTTTTAATGGTCATAATCCCTCATTCTCTCTCTTCCCCTCATTGTTTCGGTCACCCCTCTCCATCTCACCCGAAGTCTCTCCTCCCTCTCGGCCTCTTCCTCTCGCCGCCCGAGCCGTCGCCCGTGAAGCCGCCGTCCACCGCCCTTGCCGTGCCGTTCCGCCCACCTCTCAGCCTCGCCGTCGTCTTGCCTCACCTAGGTAAGTCCTCAAGCCTCTTCTTCTTCTTGTTGCCGTGGCGTGTGACCCCTTGGAGCCCGACCAAGCCGTGACACGTCCCTCTCTCCTCTCGGTTTGCTCGGCCGCCGCCGTGTTGCCGCCGTTTCCCTCACCGTCCGGCCACCACGGCTGGTTTTCCCATGCCCCCTTACCCCTCTATTGTCCCTCACCTTCTGCTTTGGACGTGGACAGCCCCCACGAACCGCCGGGACCCAGCCAACACCGCCGCCCTTCTTCCGTCGGCCGTGAAGCCCCGAACGGTCCGCCGGACCCTCCGCCATCCTCGTCGCCACCTTCGGTCCTAATAGTAAGTAACCTCTAATCCTAGCTTAGGCTAGTTGTATATGTGTGAGGATGGTTATGTTAGTGGCTAATCTAGTGGTTATGCTTAATATGTGTGTTAGGCTTAATGGTGCGATAGCTTGATTATGAAATTGTGAATGGGCCAAGGTGTGGGTTGTAGTTAATTGAATGGGCCGAGATTGTTCATGATGGGCCAAATTTATGGGCTGCGTGAGGATTGGGTCAAAGCCGAATTTAATGGGCCTTGGGACTTAATTCACAACTAATTGGGCCTAAATTAAACTAATTGGACCCAACTTGCAATGGTGGGCCTATATGACGAAAATTGGAAGTGGATGGGCCCAATTCATGATCTTGCACTTTAATTTATGAGGCCCACTAATATATATGGGCCTAGGATGACTAATGGGCCTAAAATGGACAAATTGGGCTTAATTAACTAACCTTTGAAAATGGGCTTGGGCCCTACACGAAAATTTAATAATAATGGGCCTTAATTACTTATGGACTTAAGAATTAATTAATGGGCCTAAGAGTGGTTATTGGGCCTTAGATTCTAATTGGGCCAACTTAATTTAATGAGCCCACTAGGCTTAATGGGCCTAACCCACTAAATTAGACCTTGAACCTTAAGGGGCCCGACTTGGCTATTGGACTTTAAACTTATAATGGGCCGACTCACCTTAGTGGACCTAGTTACCTTTGTGGGCCTTGGACCCAAGAATGGGCTTTAGGCCCAATCGACCTTGAATCCACTAACTGGGCTTTGAGCTAAGCTAAGCCTAATTCAACTACACCCAAAGAATTGTTAAATCGTTAAATCATTAGTCGTGGGTTATTAACTCCCAGGGGACTAACATGGGTGTTGGGCTTAGGCCGAGTTATCGGATCCGCGAAGATGAGAGTCCAACTGTTATGGGCCTGACCGGAGAATTAATATGTGATATTCTATCGAACCCGTCTGGCTAAGGAATTGTGCGTGGGGCCTTTGAATCTCATATGGCTTGGCTTGTTGAGCACGTGAATATTTGATGGTTGTTTGATGTGTTCAGTACTTGTGCATATATGTCATTTCATGCATGCTCTATGTCTGGTTGCTGATTGCAATCGTGTGGCCCCGCATACATTGAGAGCATGGCATGGGTCACCAGAGAGGTGACATGAGAATGTGCCCAGAGGGGAAATGGAGAGAAAAGGGAGGCCAACGTAAGGCGTCCGAGACGCAGTGTGGTATTTTCCGAGTGGCACTAAGAATGAGCCCTGATGGAATTGGAGTGATAGATGGGCATGTTCCACTGGGAACTGATATGGCCGACTGAGGCCTGTTTCATTTGCACATGGCATTGTGATTGACTGCTGTTATTGCCCGTCTGTGTATGTTGAATCGCATCGTTATGCCTTGCCTGTCTATTTTCGTGTTGAGGATTTGGTATCGATGAAACTGAGAGTGACTGAGCCCTGGACCGCGAACCTAGTCCACTGGATAGGACCTACCCCACTAGTATGCGCTATCCTACGTTAGGATTAGTGGTGAGCTTGCTGAGTTTCGACTCACGGGCGGTGGTTGCCCTCCTTTACAAATCCAGGTCACCCATGATGGCCGCACCGCCGATGCTTTTTGGACTGCCAGTACAGATGGATACTGAGATTACCCTCCATTTTGATATGCACGCCACTCTATGGCATAGGCATGTGACTACTGTGTTAGTAGATCAGGGTGGACCTTATCTTGTACCCCATAGGTACGAGGCCTGGTTTAGAGAGGGCCTGTATGGCTTTGAAGGACCTCAGAGAGACTCCCCGATTCCCATGGAGGACGACCCGATCTTGTTGCAGCCAGCCGAGTATGGTGGCGAGGTGATCGACCCGACCCCCTGCAGGAGTTGCCATCCCCAGGCCGTTCCGAGATCGATGGTCACGAGGAGGGTGACGCCATGGACACAGACGAGGAGGATCCAGAGGAGGACCCAGAGGAGGACCCCGAGGAGGATCCCGAGGAGGAGCTTGAGGTGGACTGAGTCCTGCTGTTACTGGTCTAGATTTTGAGAGCGTAGATAGCATGACCATAGATGAGGTTTTCTTTTGGGGTCTGTACTTAACGCTCTATGTATATAAATATGATGTATTTCCTTTTGTAAAAGTGTTCTTGTCTTTCATACTACCCTATTACCTTGTGTATGTATGCATGTATAGAAGGCACGCTTCCGCAGGTTTCAGATAGTTGCCATTGTGCGCTAGCGTCATCTGGCCGCGATGAGTGTCCTGGGCCGTCGCTAGTCTAGGCCAGGTGTACGCAGGGATTCGTTGATGTTTATGAACAGGGGTGTCGCGAGCTCGATTGGGGTTCGGGGCGTGACAATAGACCTGAGGACGGGTTACCACCAGCTAAGGATCAAGAAGGAGGATATCCCGAAGACTGCCTTTAGGACAGATATGGGCATTACGAGTTCACCGTCATGCCATTTGGGCTGACAAATGCCCCAGCTGCATTCATGGATATGATGAACAGAGTGTTCAAGAAGTTCTTGGATCGATTCGTGATAGTCTTCATCGACGATATCCTGGTGTACTCGAAGAATTCTGAGGACCACGAGGAACACTTGAGGATTGTTCTGCAGACGTTAAGGGAACACTCACTGTATGCAAAGTTCAGCAAGTGTGAGTTCTGGCTGAACAGAGTGGCGTTTCTTGGGCACATTGTATCAGGAGAAGGGATATCAGTGGATCCAGCTAAGATTGAAGCTGTAGAGAAATGGCCAAGGCCAACAACCGTGACTGAAATAAGAAGCTTCCTCGGATTGGCTGGCTATTACCGACGCTTCGTGGAAAGGTTTTCCGCGATAGCCGCTCCGATGACGAGATTGTTAAAGAAGGAGTCGAAGTTTGAATGGAATGCAAAGTGCGAGGAAAGTTTTCAGGAGTTGAAAGATAGGCTGACTTCCGCGCCAGTATTGACCATCCCATCCGGACCTGGAGGATTTGAGATTTACAGCGATGCTTCGCTAAGAGGTCTAGGATGTGTCTTGATGCAACATGGACGAGTAGTAGCATATGCATCTCGACAGCTGAGGCCACATGAGATGAATTATCCAACGCACGACCTGGAGTTGGCCGCGATAGTGTTCGCACTGAAGATTTGGAGGCATTATCTGGTGGGAGAGAAATTCCAGATATATACGGATCACCAGAGTCTAAAGTACTTATTCTCGCAGAAGGAGCTTAACATGAGGCAGCGCCGTTGGATGGAACTGTTAAAGGACTATGATTGTGATATTCTTTACCATCCAGGAAAGGCGAATAAGGTGGCGGATGCTCTGAGCCGGAAGTCGAGCATCGCGCATATGATGGTGAAAGAATGGACGTTGTTGGAAGAAATCAGGACTCTGAGTTCAAGGTCGAAGTAGGAACCCTCTCAAGCCTGATGGCTACGCTACAGATTGAGCCAGAGATTCAATTGAAGGTCAAGGAATTACAGTCTACGGACCCGATATCCAGAAGATCGTGATGATGATGCAGAAGAGAGGAAAGATGACTTCGAGGTGACCGAAGACGGGATATTGAAGTTTAGAGGACGCCTGTGTGTGCCGAACGATGAGGAGTTAAAAGAGAGAATTTTATCAGAGGCTCACAGGAGCAATTACAGTATCCACCCTGGAAGTACGAAGATGTACCAGAATCTACGTCAGCACTATTGGTGGAATGGAATGAAGGTGGATGTGGCTAAGCATGTAGCCAAGTGCCTGACGTGTCAACAAGTAAAGGCACAGCATTGCAAGCCTGGAGGGCTGTTGCAACCATTGGAGATCCCAGAATGGAAGTGGGAGCACATCACCATGGATTTCGTGACGGGATTGCCAAGAAGTCAGAGAGGAAATGACTCAATCTGGGTGATAGTGGACAGATTGACCAAGTCTGCGCATTTCATCGCAGTGCGAAAGGATTCCACATTGGAGAAGCTGGCTGAACTGTACGTGAGGCAGATTGTAAGACTGCATGGAGTGCCAGTAAGCATTGTATCAGACAGGGATCCTCGTTTCACAGCCACGTTTTGGAAGAGTCTGCAGGGTGCTCTAGGGACAGAGTTAAGGTTCAGTACAGCCTACCACCCTCAGACAGATGGTCAGTCAGAAAGGACTATACAAACCTGGAGGACATGCTGAGAGCGTGTGTCATAGACTTCAAAGGTGGCTGGGAAGAGCAGTTGCACCTGGTGGAATTCGCCTACAACAACAGCTACCAGCAGAGTATCAAGATGGCACCATTTGAAGCGTTGTATGGAAGGGCCTGCAGGACACCAATTTGCTGGGATGAAGTCGGTGAGAAAAGAATAACAGGCCCAGAATTGGTACAACAGTCAGTGGAGGCAGTCAAGGTGATCAGAGATAGACTGAGGACCGCCCAGAGTAGGCAGAAGAGCTATGCAGACAAGAGACGTAAGCCATTGGAATTTCAAGTTGGGGATCATGTCTTTCTGAAGGTGTCGCCGATGCGAGGATTATCTCGGTTTGGCAAGAAAGGAAAGCTAAGTCCAGATTCGTTGGGCCATTCGAGATTCTGGAGAAGATCGGGACACTGGCTTATCGTCTAGCACTGCCGCCGAACTTGTCGCAGATTCACAACGTGTTTCATGTATCGATGCTGAGGAAGTATGAGCCAGATCCTGGCCATATACTCGATCATGAAGTCATTGAAATGGATGACCGCGTCTCCTACGTGGAAAGGCCAGTAAGGATTGAAGATCGTAAGGAGCAAGTGCTCAGGAACAAGACGATTCCACTGGTCAAGGTCATCTGGGAACACCATGGAACCGAAGGAGCTACATGGGAAAGTGAAGACGAGATGAAGAAGAAATACCCGTATCTATTTGAGTAGACCAGTGTAATTTTGTTTTGAGAGTGGAACTGGTGTACTGTAAATTTCGAGGACGAAATTTTTATAAGAGGGGAAGAATTGTGACAGTCTGAAAATTCGACCCATTTGTCAGAATTTCTAAATGAATGGAAATACTTCATTAATACACTCTAGTCGACGCTCACTCAGGATTAGCTACCCTGAGCTGACCAACCGAAGGGGAAAGGCTATCTGGGAATTTTTCCCAATCAGCCGCCCGTTGGCTGAGACTGAGACAGGGTCGGTATTTAATGAAATTGACCACAAAATGAAATCCGACGGTGGACAATCGAATCAGTAAGATAAACACAATGAAGAAATGAAGTCAGTTTCAGAAATGTCGTCTGAAGGTCAGACAGCCGGTGCACGTCGTGAAGCAAGACGTGAATGGAAAATTACCGAAATGCCCCCGGTAAATGCTCAGACCTTAGAATGAGGCTAATTAGGATTTTTGAGAATAGAATCGATAGACCGACACCAAATCCTGTCCAAAATCCGTTCGCGCTCGGGACCCGATCGGTGCATTTGGCACGCAAATCGAGACAAGTCAAATCAATTGTCAAATCAATCAAAGGTCTTGTCAATCAATCAATCACATCTTGGCACAATTTCCAAGACATGACAATCCATCAATCCATCCATCATCATGTCATGAACAAATCACATCCCTAACACTATTACCCCATTACCTACCCCACTTACCCTTGATTTTTGAAATATTGGTTAATAAACCATTATAATCTCTCTCATTCTCTCTCCTCCCCTCTCATTATTCGGCCACCACTCCCTCTCCCCTCTCCCGATCGCTCTCTCTCCCTCTCGGTCCCCCTTGCTCGCCGCCCGTCCGCCGCGAAGCCGCCGCCACCGCCGCCGTCGCCTCCGTTCGGCCACCACCGACCACCACCTTGGGTGAGCCTTCCAGCCCTTCTTACATTCATTTCGTGGCCTTGGAGACCCCAACCGGACCATGACTCCTCTCTCCTCTCGGTTTCAGTCGCCCGTGCCGTCCCCATCGTCGTCGTCGTCCACCGTCGCCGTCACCATCCCCCATCCACCCGCCGTCTAGGTGAGTCCCCCCGTGCCCTTCTCTTGCTGGTTTCGGTGGCATGGAGGTCCCTTGAAACCCGAACTCACCTCACACTCTCTCTCTCTCTCGTCTAGTCTTCGGCCGCCGTGAGCTCCGTCGCCGTCTCCAACGCCGACCAGCCGCCACCACCGGTCCTAATAGGTAAGCTCTACTCACTAATCTTGACCTAGGCTAGTTGTATCTATGTGTAGATTGTTGGTTAGTTGCTAAACAAGGTGATTAGAGTATAATATGGGTGATTATGCCTAATTGGACTTTAGGCTAACTTTGGTTAATGTATTCGGGCCGTGCGTGTGGGCTATTTGATGAGGGAAGTTGGGCCTTGAAATTATATACATGGGCTGCATTTAGTGATTGGGCGAGTAAATCTAGTGGGCCGAAAATGAAAATGGGCCTTGGGGACTTAATTCACAACTAATTGGGCCTGAATTAAACTAATTGGACCCAACTTGCAATGGTGGGCCTATATGGACGAAAATTGGAAGTGGATGGGCCCAAATTCATGATCTTGAACCTTAATTTATGAGGCCCACTAATATATATGGGCCTAGGATGACTAAATGGGCCTAAAATGGACAAATTGGGCTTAATTGACTAACCTTTGAAAATGGGCTTGGGCCCTACACGAAAATTTAATAATAATGGGCCTTAATTACTTAATGGACTAAGAATTTATTAATGGGCCTAAGGTTGGTTATTGGGCCTTAGATTCTAATTGGGCCTTACTTAATTTAATAAGCCCAACTTAATTAACTAGACCCAAATTGGTTTAATGGGCCTAACCCACCACATTAGACCTTGAACCTTAATGGGCCCAACTTGCATTATGGGCTTAGAACACTATAATGGGCCGACTTACCTTGGTGGACTTACGTACCCTTGGGGGCCTTGGGCTTTGGATCGGGCTTAGGGCCCATTTGAGCTTGAACCCTTTAATTGGGCCTTGAACTAACTAAGCCTAACTCAACTACACCCGAGGGCTTGTTAAATCATTGAACCATTAGTCGGGGTTATTGACTCCCAGGGACTAACCTGAGTGAAATGGGCTTAGGCCGAGTTATCGAGCCCGCTGAGATGAGAATCTAAGTGATATGGGCTTGGCTAGAGAAATGGCATGAGACATACCTTTGAGCCCGTCTGGCTGGGAAACTGTATGAGGGTGCTAGCTCTCTTAGAATTTGGCTTGATGAGCACGTAATTCTTTGATGATCTCTTGATAGGCCCTGTACTGTGTATGTGCCATATCATGCATGCTCTATGTCTGATTTGCTGATTGCAATCACGTGGCCCCGCATACATTGAGAGCATGGCATGAGTCACCCGAGATGTGACATGAGAATGTGCCCAGAGGGGAACTGGAGAGAAAAGGGAGGCCAACGTAAGGCGTTCGAGACGCAGTGTGGTATTTGCCGAATGGCTGAGAATGGGCCCTGATGGGAATTGGAGTGATAGACAGGCATGTTCCACTGGGAACCGACATGGCCGACTGAGGCCTGTTTCATTTGCATATGGCATTGTGATTGACTGCTGTTATTGCCTGTCTATATCTTGTGAATTGCATCGATGTGCCTTGCCTATCTATTTTCGTGTTGAGGGTTTGGTACCGAAGAAACCGATAGTGATTGAACCCTGGACCTCGAACCTAGTCAGCAGGATAGGACCGACCCCACTAGTATGCGCTATCCTACGTTAGGATTAGTGGTGAGCTTGCTGAGTTTCGACTCACGGGCGGTGGTTGCCCTTCTTTTACAGATCCAGGTCACCCATGATGGCTGCACCGCCGATGCTTTTTGGACTGCCAGTACAGATGGACACCGAGATCACCCTCCATTTTGATATGCACGCCACTCTGTGGCATAGGCATGTGACTACAGTCTTAGTAGATCAGGGTGGACCTTATCTTGTACCCCATAGATACGAGGCCTGGTTTAGAGAGGGCCTGTATGGCTTCGAGGGACCTCAGAGAGACTCCCCGATTCCCATGGAGGACGACCCGATCTTGTTGCAGCCAGCTGAGTATGGTGGCGAGGTGATCGACCCCGACCCGCTGCAGGAGATGCCGTCCCCAGGACGTTCCGAGGTTGATGGCCACGAGGAGGGAGACGCCATGGACACAGACGAGGAGGATCCAGAGGAGGACCCAGAGGAAGACCCGAGGAGGATCCCGAGGAGGAGTTGGAGGTGGACTGAGTCCCGCTGTTGCTGGTCTAGGTTTTGTGAGCGTAGATAGTACGACCATAGTGAGGTTTTCTTTTGGGGTCTGTACCTAACGCTCTATATATATATATATATATATATATATGATGTTGCTTTCCTTTTGTAAAAGTGTTCTTGTCTTTCATACTACCCTGTATCTTGTGCATGTATGTATGTATAGAAGGCACGCTCCCGCAGGTTTCAAGTTGTTGTCGTTGCGCTAGCGTCGTCTGGCCGCGATGTCCATCCTGGGCCGTCGCTACTCGTAGGCCAGGCGTACGCAGGGATTCGTTGATGTTTATGAACAGGGGTGACGCGTGCTCGATTGGGGTTCGGGGCGTGACATCCCCGTTCGAAGTGGTATCAGAGCAAGGTCAGCTCGATACGAGACCGTTCGAGGATCTGGAGTGATAAGGTTGTTGATTTTGGGGTAGTTAGATAGACAGACCCTAGACCTAAGGGTTAGAAATGGGTAGAATGCATGAATTGATTGCGCATGCTTTGTAGTAGAGATTGTTAGTCTAGCGTAGCCGTGAACTGTGATGTTTCAGGCTAACCTGCAGATGCGTCAGGACATGAGGTAAGGTTCTAAAGCTGAACCCCATGAGTTGGGTGCTTGAATGCTGATTGCTGATTGGCTAGTGCTAGTTACTGTTGCATGTGTTGTATGCCTAGTCGGCTGTTGCGCGCTGCCTGACCATCATGCATCGCACGATTTCTGCATTAAAGGAAAATGGTTAAAATGAAGATGATTTAAAATAAAGAGTCGAGGTTTGAAAAGTGCATGCATCATATTTTTTGGGTTGTCAGCCTGGTATGGGACAGGTCTGACGGGACGTCTAAAAACTGCAATGAAACGTGGTATGGGACACGTGGAGTGGGATTCTCTCTGGCTGTGGGTAACTTGGGACAACTGTTCGCACCAAGAAATGAGGAGGGCGGGGAGTGGTCGCCGGGGCAGAGACCCGATCAAGGAGCGGCTCCTGACAGGCTTCTAGTTGAGGTGGCGAATGGAGTGGCCTAGGTTGTGCATTGTCAGGGTGAGTCTAGGTGTCTTCCTAGTCCAATTGCATTTAAAAGCTGCAGCGAACTTTCCATGCATAATCATGTCAGTGGACGCACAGTTGACGAAAGCTTGATTGCTAGTTTTAATTCCGAATCCTAAATGGGAATTTCGTTGGTATAGGTGTGAGTCAGATTCAAGTGCATGGAGCGTCTCGTCGAGTTCAATCTGCATCTGAAGGACCCGAGAATTGAAGAAATGATGAGGGTGCTGACAGAAGTGAGTAACCTGATGGGCAGGCAAGCTGCCGAGAGAGCTGCTTGGTTGCAAGCAGC
>JAGVVM010022029.1:0-10695 GCA_019149425.1 Psidium friedrichsthalianum
CACCTGATTTTTAATCATCTTTTCTCTTTTAAAATTAATAAAAAAAAATCCATAAAAATTCATAAAATTGAAAAATCAACTTTGGAGACCTTGGCCAACCCTAGGGAACCAATTTTGACCAAAAAATAATTTTTCATATTTTCAGTATTTTCGATATTTTAATTTCGAAAATTCATAAAAAAAAAATCAAGAAAAATGAGAAAATTGCAAAATCAACTTTGGAGGCCTTGGCCAAGCTTAGGCAATCATTTTTGAACAAAAAATAATTTTTCATATTTTTTGTATTTTTTATATATTTTTAGAAATTAGGAGAATATTTAATAAATAATAACATTTGAGGCCATCAAAATACATAAAAATAGTCAACATTTTTATTTTAAATCCCTTTTCATGTTGGCCATCACAAATTTAAAAAATCCATTCGGGGTCGTGTATTGCTTCACGAGCATAATCTCGAATCGGGCCTAAAAATTCAATTTGAGTCAATTATTTTTATTTTTTCACTTTAGGAGTTGTGACATTGTTCTCTAATATTTTAAATTTTCATTTTGGCCCAATTATACCCAAAATGACTCAATTTTGCAAAATGGCTTTAATTAAATTCTGCATTATTTTCAGCGGCAAGAAATGAGCTTAAATTTGACATGCGGTGAATTTTGACTAAGTATAGGGGAGGTGTGTCAAAAATTGTGAGGAGATTTGGACTTAAAGAAATATTTTTTCAGAGACTGAATTGTAAATACTTAAAATTCAGGGACTATAGTGCAAATACCTAACTCTTGAGGGATTATTTTGCAAATAATAAAAAGAAGAGTTAGTGGAGAAATTAGAATAGAGAAGGGAAGATGGAGAAGAGGAGATAGAGAAGAGAAGATGAGAAGAATGGATGGAGAAAATAAGATAAGAATAGAGAAGGGAAGATGGAGATGAAGAAGAGTTACTGAAGAAACTAGAATTGGAGATAAATACGAAGAAGGGAAGATGAAGATGAAGAAGAGTTAGTGGAGAGATTAGAATGTGAGATAGAGATAGAGAAGGGAAGATGAAGAAGAGTTAGTGGAAAGATTAGAATGTGAGATAGAAATGGAGAAGAGAAGATGAAAATGAAGAAGAGTTAGTGGAGAGATTAGAATGGGAGATAGAGTTAGTGGAAAAATTAGAATGGGAAATAGATGAGTGGGTTATAAAAGGAGGAAGAAGTGAGCTTGAGAGGAGAATTTTTTTGGGAGAGAAAATTTTGGATGTTTGAGAGGGTTTTGGGAGATTGAAGAAAAATGGGAAGAAAGAAAATACCAAAAAGAGAGAGGAAATTTTGAAGATAATAGAAGTTTAAAGTTAGGAGTTATCGTCACCAATTCCTTCATCGATCAACATAAATCAAGAGTTCATCCTCGTCAACGAGTAAGCAAATTCGAGCTAAGTGTTTTTATTTATTCATTTATTTATGGTTTTAGTGGCAAATTAGCACAAATTGTCTACACTCCTCCCTCCATTTCTCCATATTTTTATGTCAGGCAAAGGACAACTCCAAGTCAACGGTAAATCCCATAGAGGTGTAAAATTGGCACTGACGAGCTCTTGAGTGCCCATTAAATTTTCAATTGATCCGACGATGGATTTCGACCTGAATTGTCAAATCAATTCGTTGTATTTTATTTTAAAGAATTCAAACCCCAGAATGTGAAGGGCAGAGCCCACTCACTGGAGGCCATTTAAATTCCTGCAATTTAAATTCTTGCATCTTAAACACCAAAGAGAGGGCCAAGCCAAGGCTAGGCCGTCCATTGGAGGTCTTTATTTACTGCAATTTAAATTTTCGCAATTTAAATTCTTGCACCTTAAACCCTAAAAGAGAGGGCTAAGCCAAAGCTGAGCCGTCCATTGGAGGTCTTTATTTACTGTAATTTAAATTCCTGCAGTTTAATTCCTGCACCATTAAACCCCAAAGGGAAGAGCTAAGCCAATGCTAGGCCACCCATTGGAGGTCTTTATTTACTGTAATTTAAATTCCTGCAGTTTAATTCCTGCACCATTAAACCCCAAAGGGAAAGCCAAGCCAATGCTAGGCCGCCCATTGGAGGTTCTTACTTACTGTCATTTAAATTCCTGCAATTTAATTCCTGCACTATTAAACCCCAAAGGGAAGAGCCAAGCCAATGTTAGGCCGCCCATTGGAGATTTTTACTTACTGTCATTTAAATTCCTGCACCTTAAACCCCAAAAGAGAGGGCTAAGCCAAGGCTGAGCTATCAATTGGTGGTCTTTATTTATTGTCATTTACTTCCTGTAATTTAATTTGTGAATCACTAGACCCCAAAATGAGTAGGTCGCAGCACTGCACAGAAGTCGTTAATACACTCCCTCTTTCGGCTTCAGGGAAATACTTAATATTTTGAAAATGTCAAAATATGTCACTCAAGTACATTCCATTGAAAAAGTGAAAATACAAAAAGAGAACACCTCACTAGAGCCTTAGGAGTAAATCAAGCATGAGTTGCCAAATTAGGATATCCATGAAATTAAGGTACCGAAAGGGCATTAGTTTTAATTACCTGATGTAACCAAGTCCCCGAACTCATAATCTCTGGTTCGTAGAAGTAATTTAGTTCTCCCGCTAATTTACTTAGGTTTCTAATCAACCTACCAAAAATGATTAGTGGCGACTCCAAATTTAAAACCATTTGAAAAAAAAAATCAAAGTTGCGATTTGGTAGAACTTGGGAAGTCCGTATTAGGTTAATCCATCTAGTTAACCTAATAATCCGTTAACCCAGAAATTTTCCACCGATCGAAACTTAAATTAAAATTTCTTTCGGATCGCGACACCATCCACACTCCCAAACTTCAATAACAAAGACATCTTTTGGCGGCAGGTTCTTATACATATGCCATCAAATGTTTGCTAAACATCATATCTATGTACTGCAACCACGAAATCAATTCACTTTATCTCAAATTGCTAAAACATACTGCAATTATCACATAGCGCAATGCATCGAATGGACCTGGACATATCACTAGGTGTCAAATTCCAAAAAGTTTACATTACCTGGAGCTCACTAACTGAAAAGGGGCGGCTAGAGCATATCCGACAACTACCAAGTGACTTGCAACAGAAATAGTTGATGGAGAGAGGGGTAAGGATTCAAAAAAGGAATAGATAAACATTGCCAAATTCGAGAATTCTTTCTCTATACTCCCCGCTCTATCCAACGAGTCTTGCTAGCGAGACGGTGCTGTTAGACTGAGTGTCTATCGATGCTATGCTAGCCAAAATTTTCATCCCAAGAAAGAATTGGTTTCTGGAAGTTCATAGATTAGTTTGATTCTTTACATTAAAGTTAAAACAATTTCTTAAGAAAAAGAAGAAAAAGAAAACCCATTATTTTTTCTTCCCAACTATTTCTCTTGAAGGTCAATTTTCATCACATCTTTCATCTATGAACAACTTTGCAGAATGATCTTCTTTTATTAGATTTTTTTCACTCATTTTGTGAAAATACACGTTGTTACACTAATAAAATAAATATTTTTGACATTGTACGAATTTTATTCTTTGTAATTGTCGCAATATCTATATCTCATAAAATAAAATAGGAAACAGATGACATTCACTTGGTTACAATAAAACTAGGCAATGATATAAATAAGAAAAAAAAATCTTGTTCTATAAAGTTATCCACTTTTGATCAGAAATTCTATATATGATATCATAATCATAATATTAGAAAAGTTATTTCTCTCATACACAATATGATGCACTCGGCTTAAAAATGTCAAAATACATTTTTTTGATATCATGTGTAGTTGATTAAGATCAAACTTAATAAATCTCTAGAGAATAGGCTAAAAATATAAGGATGATTTGTACTTCATAACTTATTCACATCATAAATTCGTAAAATTTGATTTTTTATTTCATTTTACGAGCTACTTTAATCAAATTTAAGCGGAAAATGTCCTAATAATTTCTTTTGGTTGGTGCACAGATTACCAACTAAAATCACCATTTCTCAACTGGAATAAGAGACTCTGCTATGTAAAAGAGAAGAGGACTCTAGTAGAGAGGGAAAAAGAAAAATAAGAATGTAAAAGGCAATAATTTCTTGGCATTGTTTCTTAGTTTGCATCTAAAATTAAATGGCAATGCTGTAGGAACTGGATAAGACAGTCATAAGGTTCCAAGCAACACAATTTTTGGTGAATAGTGACCCGTAACCCACACAAAAAGCGACGGACTATTATATAGGCATTTCCCAATGCAAAATGTTAAATTAGCGATCATTTCAACTTGAAGGTGCAGCCGTCAGCCTGGGGACGGTGATTAAATCAAGGAGTGGATGTCTTGAGAGCGTTACGGCCGAAGATCATTATCAACGGAAGAGGAACTTGAAGCAACGGTGATTAGAGGTAGAGCCACTAGAGCAATCGTCACCATCTTGATCCCAAGAGATTTGAGTGCTATTTGAATAACATGGTCGATGAGGAGGAGCTTCAGAAGCACGCATGAAAATACTGGAAGTACAGGAGAAGACGGAGAGATCATAGTGCTGATTGAATCAAAAATCGAAAAAAGAAATGGGACAATCCAAGGAGCAAATGCGGTTTTGTTGCTATATTCCAATCATCTAGAGCTTGACATGACAAATCGGATGAAATGGCACCACCCCAAACTAGGCCTCAAGAGGAGCAAAGGGAGATTCAGCTTTGCTCATTTCCTTCGAAGTAGTGAAAGCTTTCGGTAATGAAGTGATTCCCGATCTCAAAGCTGCCATAGGAGAAAGGAGAAGTAAGAAGAAAGAAAGGAATGAGTGATGGAATGAGGTCGAGGAGGAGCTACTGATGGTGGCAAGAGAAGGAAGAAGGGCAGAGAACCATCAAGAGAGGATACTCCTCCTCAGCTTTTTGGACTGGCTATCTCTACGCTAACCATCTCCTTCAAATCAGCAATTTGTTCGTTCAGTTCAGTTGAGGGATAACGAAAAAAGAAATGACAGATGAGACACTCGACAGAGGGGTTGAAACCGCGTATTCTCAAATCCTCCATCTTCGCTCTTGTTGAAATAGCCTCACACGACCGTAGCTCCATCAAAAGCTAGCAAGTCTCCAAGCAAAGTTCCATGGCCATAGAGCTTCATCCTTGTTGAGCAGTTTAGTGAAGACAAATTAGAATCTTAAAGTATTGATAATCGGCCATATACTACACGCTTCTAAATGATCTTGTGATTTCACCAAGTACTTAATATTGGTACTCTTCTATGGAGGCTGATCAAACAAGTCGATCTCTTGCATCCGAGCTTGAAGGATATGCATTTCCACGAGTTCATAAAAAAAGGTCAGTGAATATCCACTGGAGACTGGAGTATTCAGTGACCTTTCTTTATGAACTCACGAAAATGCATATCCTTGAAGCTCGGAGGCACAGATCGGCTTGTTTGATCTGCCTCCACAGAAGAGTACCAAATATTAGGTAGCTGGTGAAATCACAAGATCATTTAGAAGCGTGTAGTATATGGCCGATTATCAATACTTTAAGATTCTAATTTGTCTTCACTAAACTGCTCAACAAGGATGAAGCTCTATGGCCATGGAACTTTGCTTGGAGACTTGCTAGCTTTTGATGGAGCTACGGTCGTGTGAGGCTATTTCAACAAGAGCGAAGATGGAGGATTTGAGAATACGCGGTTTCAACCCCTCTGTCGAGTGTCTCATCTGTCATTTCTTTTTTCGTTATCCCTCAACTGAACTGAACGAACAAATTGCTGATTTGAAGGAGATGGTTAGCGTAGAGATAGCCAGTCCAAAAAGCTGAGGAGGAGTATCCTCTCTTGATGGTTCTCTGCCCTTCTTCCTTCTCTTGCCACCATCAGTAGCTCCTCCTCGACCTCATTCCATCACTCATTCCTTTCTTTCTTCTTACTTCTCCTTTCTCCTATGGCAGCTTTGAGATCGGGAATCACTTCATTACCGAAAGCTTTCACTACTTCGAAGGAAATGAGCAAAGCTGAATCTCCCTTTGCTCCTCTTGAGGCCTAGTTTGGGGTGGTGCCATTTCATCCGATTTGTCATGTCAAGCTCTAGATGATTGGAATATAGCAACAAAACCGCATTTGCTCCTTGGATTGTCCCATTTCTTTTTTCGATTTTTGATTCAATCAGCACTATGATCTCTCGTCTTCTCCTGTACTTCCAGTATTTTCATGCGTGCTTCTGAAGCTCCTCCTCATCGACCATGTTATTCAAATAGCACTCAAATCTCTTGGGATCAAGATGGTGACGATTGCTCTAGTGCTCTACCTCTAATCACCGTTGCTTCAAGTTCCTCTTCCGTTGATAATGATCTTCGGCCGTAACGCTCTCAAGACATCCACTCCTTGATTTAATCACCGTCCCCAGGCTGACGGCTGCACCTTCAAGTTGAAATGATCGCTAATTTAACATTTTGCATTGGGAAATGCCTATATAATAGTCCGTCGCTTTTTGTGTGGGTTACGGGTCACTATTCACAAAAATTGTGTTGCTTGGAACCTTATGACTGTCTTATCCAGTTCCTACAGCATTGCCATTTAATTTTAGATGCAAACTAAGAAACAATGCCAAGAAATTATTGCCTTTTACATTCTTATTTTTCTTTTTCCCTCTCTACTAGAGTCCTCTTCTCTTTTACATAGCAGAGTCTCTTATTCCAGTTGAGAAATGGTGATTTTAGTTGGTAATCTGTGCACCAACCAAAAGAAATTATTAGGACATTTTCCGCTTAAATTTGATTAAAGTAGCTCGTAAAATGAAATAAAAAATCAAATTTTACGAATTTATGATGTGAATAAGTTATGAAGTACAAATCATCCTTATATTTTTAGCCTATTCTCTAGAGATTTATTAAGTTTGATCTTAATCAACTACACATGATATCAAAAAAATGTATTTTGACATTTTTAAGCCGAGTGCATCATATTGTGTATGAGAGAAATAACTTTTCTAATATTATGATTATGATATCATATATAGAATTTCTGATCAAAAGTGGATAACTTTATAGAACAAGATTTTTTTTTCTTATTTATATCATTGCCTAGTTTTATTGTAACCAAGTGAATGTCATCTGTTTTCCTATTTTATTTTATGAGATATAGATATTGCGACAATTACAAAGAATAAAATTCGTACAATGTCAAAAATATTTATTTTATTAGTGTAACAACGTGTATTTTCACAAAATGAGTGAAAAAAATCTAATAAAAGAAGATCATTCTGCAAAGTTGTTCATAGATGAAAGATGTGATGAAAATTGACCTTCAAGAGAAATAGTTGGGAAGAAAAAATAATGGGTTTCTTTTTCTTCTTTTTCTTAAGAAATTGTTTTAACTTTAATGTAAAGAATCAAACTAATCTATGAACTTCCAGAAACCAATTCTTTCTTGGGATGAAAATTTTGGCTAGCATAGCATCGATAGACACTCAGTCTAACAGCACCGTCTCGCTAGCACTCGTTGGATAGAGCGGGGAGTATAGAGAAAGAATTCTCGAATTTGGCAATGTTTATCTATTCCTTTTTTGAATCCTTACCCCTCTCTCCATCAACTATTTCTGTTGCAAGTCACTTTGGTAGTTGTCGGATATGCTCTAGCCGCCCCTTTTCAGTTAGTGAGCTCCAGGTAATGTAAACTTTTTGGAATTTGACACCTAGTGATATGTCCAGGTCCATTCGATGCATTGCGCTATGTGATAATTGCAGTATGTTTTAGCAATTTGAGATAAGTGAATTGATTTCGTGGTTGCAGTACATAGATATGGTTTAGCAAACATTTGATGGCATATGTATAAGAACCTGCCGCCAAAAGATGTCTTTGTTATTGAAGTTTGGGAGTGTGGATGGTGTCGCGATCCGAAAGAAATTTTAATTTAAGTTTCGATCGGTGAGAAAATTTCTGGGTTAACGGATTATTAGGTTAACTAGATGGATTAACCTAATACGGACTTTCCCAAGTCTACCAAATCGCAACTTTGATTTTTTTTTTCAAATGGTTTTAAATTTGGAGTCGCCACTAATCATTTTGGTAGGTTGATTAGAAACCTAAGTAAATTAGCGGGAGAACTAAATTACTTCTACGAACCAGAGATTATGAGTTCGGGGACTTGGTTACATCAGGTAATTAAAACTAATGCCCTTTCGGTACCTTAATTTCATGGATATCCTATTTGGCAACTCATGCTTGATTTACTCCTAAGGCTCTAGTGAGGTGTTCTCTTTTTGTATTTTCACTTTTTCAATGGAATGTACTTGAGTGACATATTTTGACATTTTCAAAATATTAAGTATTTCCTGAAGCCGAAAGAGGGAGTGTATTAACGACTTCTGTGCAGTGCTGCGACCTACTCATTTTGGGGTCTAGTGATTCACAAATTAAATTACAGGAAGTAAATGACAATAAATAAAGACCACCAATTGATAGCTCAGCCTTGGCTTAGCCCTCTCTTTTGGGGTTTAAGGTGCAGGAATTTAAATGACAGTAAGTAAAAATCTCCAATGGGCGGCCTAACATTGGCTTGGCTTCCCTTTGGGGTTAATAGTGCAGGAATTAAATTGCAGGAATTTAAATGACAGTAAGTAAGAACCTCCAATGGGCGGCCTAGCATTGGCTTGGCTTTTCCTTTGGGGTTTAATGGTGCAGGAATTAAACTGCAGGAATTTAAATTACAGTAAATAAAGACCTCCAATGGGTGGCCTAGCATGGCTTAGCTCTTCCCTTTGGGGTTTAATGGTGCAGGATTAAACTGCAGGAATTTAAATTACAGTAAATAAAGACCTCCAATGGACGGCTCAGCTTTGGCTTAGCCCTCTCTTTTAGGGTTTAAGGTGCAAGAATTTAAATTGCGAAAATTTAAATTGCAGTAAATAAAGACCTCCAATGGACGGCCTAGCCTTGGCTTGGCCCTCTCTTTTGGTGTTTAAGATGCAAGAATTTAAATTGCAGGAATTTAAATGGCCTCCAGTGAGTGGGCTCTGCCCTTCACATTCTGGGGTTTGAATTCTTTAAAATAAAATACAACGAATTGATTTGACAATTCAGGTCGAAATCCATCGTCGGATCAATTGAAAATTTAATGGGCACTCAAGAGCTCGTCAGTGCCAATTTTACACCTCTATGGGATTTACCGTTGACTTGGAGTTGTCTTTGCCTGACATAAAAATATGGAGAAATGGAGGGAGGAGTGTAGACAATTTGTGCTAATTTGCCACTAAAACCATAAATAAATGAATAAATAAAAACACTTAGCTCGAATTTGCTTACTCGTTGACGAGGATGAACTCTTGATTTATGTTGATCGATGAAGGAATTGGTGACGATAACTCCTAACTTTAAACTTCTATTATCTTCAAAATTTCCTCTCTCTTTTGGTATTTTCTTTCTTCCAATTTTCTTCAATCTCCAAAACCCTCTCAAACATCCAAAATTTTCTCTCCCAAAAAAATTCTCCTCTCAAGCTCACTTCTTCCTCCTTTTATAACCCACTCATCTATTTCCCATTCTAATTTTTCCACTAACTCTATCTCCCATTCTAATCTCTCCACTAACTCTTCTTCATTTTCATCTTCTCTTCTCCATTTCTATCTCACATTCTAATCTTCCACTAACTCTTCTTCATCTTCCCTTCTCTATCTCTATCTCACATTCTAATCTCTCCACTAACTCTTCTTCATCTTCATCTTCCCTTCTTCGTATTTATCTCCAATTCTAGTTTCTTCAGTAACTCTTCTTCATCTCCATCTTCCCTTCTCTATTCTTATCTTATTTTCTCCATCCATTCTTCTTCATCTTCTCTTCTCTATCTCCTCTTCTCCATCTTCCCTTCTCTATTCTAATTTCTCCACTAACTCTTCTTTTTATTATTTGCAAAATAATCCCTCAAGAGTTAGGTATTTGCACTATAGTCCCTGAATTTTAAGTATTTACAATTCAGTCTCTGAAAAAAATATTTCTTTAAGTCCAAATCTCCTCACAATTTTTGACACACCTCCCCTATACTTAGTCAAAATTCACCGCATGTCAAATTTAAGCTCATTTCTTGCCGCTGAAAATAATGCAGAATTTAATTAAAGCCATTTTGCAAAATTGAGTCATTTGGGTATAATTGGGCCAAAATGAAAATTTAAAATATTAGAGAACAATGTCACAACTCCTAAAAGTGAAAAAAATAAAAATAAATTGACTCAAATTGAATTTTTTAGGCCCGATTCGAGATTATGCTCGTGAAGCAATACACGACCCCGAATTGGATTTTTTAAATTTGTGATGGCCAACATGAAAAGGGATTAAAATAAAAATGTTGACTATTTTTATGTATTTTGATGGCCTCAAATGTTATTATTTATTAAATATTCTCCTAATTTCTAAAAAATATATAAAAAATACAAAAATATGAAAAATTATTTTTTGTTCAAAAATGATTGCCTAAGCTTGGCCAAGGCCTCCAAAGTTGATTTTGCAATTTTCTCATTTTTCTTGATTTTTTTTTATGAATTTTCGAAATTAAAATATCGAAAAATACTGAAAATATGAAAAATTATTTTTTTGGTCAAAATTGGTTCCCTAGGGTTGGCCAAGGTCTCCAAAGTTGATTTTTCAATTTTATGAATTTTATGGATTTTTTTTTATTAATTTTAAAAGAGAAAAGATGATTAAAAATCAGGTT
>JAGVVM010022030.1:0-18194 GCA_019149425.1 Psidium friedrichsthalianum
TTTATCTATCTCCCATTCTAATTTTTCCACTAACTCCATCTTCCATTCTAATTTCTCCACTAACTCTTCTTCATCTCAACTTCTCCATCTTCCCTTCTCTATTCTATCTCACATTCTAATCTCCCCACTAACTCTTCTTCATCTTCATCTTCCCTTCTCCATATTTATCTCCCATTCTAAATTCTCCACTAACTCTTCTTCATCTCCATCTTCCCTTCTATTCTTATCTTATTTTCTCCAACCATTCTTCTTCATCTCCTCTTCTCCATCTTCCCTTCTCTATTCTAATTTATCCACTAACTCTTCTTTTGTTATTTACAAAATAATCCCTCAAGAGTTAGGTATTTGCACTCTAGTCCCTGAATTTTAAGTATTTACAATTTAGTCCCTGAAAAAATATTTCTTTAAGTCCAAATCTCCTCACAATTTTTGACATACCTTCCCTATACTTAGTCAAAATCACCACATGCCAAATTTAAGCTCATTTCTTGCCACTGAAAATAATGCATAATTTAATTAAAGCCCTTTTGCACAATTGAGTCATTCTGGGTATAATTTGGGCCAATATAAAAAATTTGAAATATTAGAGAACAATGTCACAACTCCTAAAAGTGAAAAAATGAAAATAATTGACTCAAATTGAATTTTTTAGGCCCGGTTCGAGATTATGCTCGTGAAGGAATACACGACCCCGAATTGGATTTTTTAAATTTGTGATGGCCAACATGAAAAGGGATTTAAAATAAAAATATTGACTATTTTTATATATTTTTGTGGCCTCAAATGCTATTATTTATTAAATATTCTCATAATTTCTAAAATATATAAACAATATATATATAAATACAAAAAATTATTTTTTTGTTCGAAAATAGTTGCCTAAGCTTGGCCAAGGCTCCAAACTTGATTTTTCAATTTTCTCATTTTTCTTAATTTTTTGTTTTATGAATTTTCGAAAATAAAAATACCGAAAAATATCGAAAATATGAAAAATTATTTTTTGGTCAAAATTGGTTCCCTAGGCTTGGCTAAGGTTCCCAAAGTTGATTTTTCAATTTTATGAATTTTTATGGATTTTCTATTAATTTTCGAAAATAAATAAATAAAAATACGTAAAAATACTGAAAATGTGAAAAATCGTTTTTTGGTCAAAATTGGTTCCCTAGGCTTGGTTAAGGTCCCCAAAGTTGATTTTTCAATTTTATGAATTTTTATGGATTTTTTATTACTTTAGCAATAGAAAAAATGATTAAAAATCAGGTGTCAACACTCGGGTTATAACGTAGGTTGGGATTGGGGATCAAGAAAATAAAAAGTTTATTTTGGCCCAGAAAATATATGAGGTGGGTTTGACGTTGGTGATCATTGCATCTTCACCACCAGTTTCAACCTTCTAGAATAGTCTTCAACGGACACCATCATGTATGAGAAAGGTGTCAACTTTTGTTGATACCATCGTTGCTCCCGTGCGGTGTAAACTTCAATTAAGTATATTTTACAATTTGACTCCTTGGAAGAGTTTTCTTCCTCAACCAGATCCCATTGGGGATTTACAAAAGAGACTATATGTCTTCACTGTAACATTCAATGAACATTGATTTGAATGGGCATTTGACTTTGCTTTTGACTGGCGCTTTGCTTTTTCTTGCCCGGGATTGACTTTCTTCTTCTTTTCTCCCTCTTTTTTTTAAGAAAAGGAATTTGCAAAGATTGTACCATTATACACATGCATATCAAAGATCACACTTGCATAGATGAATCGAGAATTCTTTGTAGACCCATTTCTTTTGAACTTTTTTGCTTTGAGGTGGGGCCATCTTCATCTTAGAATGGGCAATGATCACCAACGAGGTTTTAAGAAATGAATATGCAGGCTCAATTGGGCAATGCAAAGGATATGAGTGTATTGGATAGGGAAACGAATGCTTTTCGTCATCCTAAAACACTTGAATTATTGCGTGAGATTGAAAGTAAAGAATCATTTGAAAATTGATGTTAGTCCGGCAAGAAAATTCTAACCATTTACCTCATGCTATTGCTGGAACTACCTCCATTTGGCCCCGATGTGGGATGGTTCTTGACAGGGGTTACGAAATGAAATCGTCGCTCGAATGGGTTTATCAATGGTCACCTGTAGTGTTCAGGGTAATGAAATGATTGCCTCCTTCCCTTCGGTCATCATACCTTTTGCAAGAAAACCCATTGCCTTGGGGAGTGCAAAATCTATTTAACACACGACTCGCTGTGGCTTATAATGTAGGACGTGTGTGGAAATGGCTTGCCTTTCATCATCCTGTCATGCCCCATTACACACATTCGATGCATCATGCGCAATTTATGCTCCAAGTCAGAATTGGCAAAATTCAAACATGCAGAAGAGTCATGCATGAATCATGGCATGTGTAAACACAATGCAAAAGTGGCAATGTACAAGAATTTCTCAAGAAAGGGGGAATTCGAATTGCCCCTAGACATGCGAACCGAATAAATTGAAGATCTACTCTTAAGCCGAGGAGTGGCTCGTTTCTGACTTTGCCCCTGCATAATGAAATGCACGAGTGAAGGAGCATTTGGGCTTGTTTAATGTTGACAACCATAATGGTTATTGGTTGAATGCCCCTCTCCAACTCTGGTTGCAGCTCCTTGAATCACCGTCGGTTTCCTGTCGGAGAAATGGATTCACCTGTGGAAAGTACCGTATAGGGAATATCATTGGAACAAATACATTTTACCAGTTCCAGTAAATCCATATCAATGGGACCCTCAATAGTGACTTTGGTGGCTTATTGATTTGGGAGCTTTCCCTGAACCTGGGATCACATGAAACAAATGCGTGTATGCATGAATGCATGAAATGCATGTAATAGTCCTAAAGTGACTCAGATTGTCCCAAAGGTAGCCAAATCGACTCCTGCTTTCATTTCAAGGATGATACTGCTTGACTGCATCCGTATTTACAGGATATCCTAACTCTTTCCCATCCATGTTTACAAGAATCAAGGCTCCCCCAAGGACCTTTTTGACGATATAAGACCCTCATAATTTTGGGTGAACTTGCCCTCGGGATGAGAAACATTTGGAACTGTCTTTTTCACTACCAGATCTTCTATTTCAAAATTCCTGGGCTTGACTTTTCGATTGAACGCTTTGGCAACTCTTCTCTGGTAGCTCTGACCATGATATATTGCCTTCAGACGCCTTTCGTCGATTAGGTTCAACTGCTCATATCTCTGCTGCGTCCACTCCTCTTCGGAGGGTTTGACTTGGGATAAGATTCTCAAGAGGGGATTTCAACATCTACCGGTAAAACTGCCTCCATACCGTAAACTAGGGAATATGGGGTTGCTCCAGTCGAGGTCCGTATCGAAGTCCGATATGCCATCAACGCGTACGGCAATCTCTTATGCTAGTCTCTATAATTCTCTGCAGTTTTTGCCAGGATTTTCTTGATGTTCTTGTTTGCCGCCTCTACAACTCCATTCATTTGTGGGCGATAGGGAGACGAATTAAGATGTCGAATGTTGAATGCTTGTAGCAGATCATCGAGTATCTTATTATTCAAATTGGAGCCATTGTCTGTGATTATCATTTGAGGGGCCCCATATCAGGAGATGATATCCCTTCTGATGAACTTGGCCACATTCTTTGCTGTGACATTCGCATATGAGTTTGCTTCAATCCATTTCGTAAAATAGTCACCAGGATGAAGTGGTACCCATTGGAAGCGCTGGGGCGAATCGGACCGATCATGTCTATCCCCCACATAGCGAATAGCCAAGCCTCCAACATCTGGTGGAGCTCGTTCGGGGTGCGTTGATTCTGTCACCGTATACCTGGCATTGATGATAGGACCTTACATTTTGGTTGCAGTTCGACTCCATAGTCATCCAATAATAACCAAGCCGCATGATTTTCTTTGCGAGGAGGTGGCCGTTCATATGAGGACCATATATCCCTTCATAGATTTCCTTCATGAGCATGTTTGCTTCTTTGGCGTCTACACATCTCAATAGGACTGAATCAAAGGACCTTTTATAGAGAGTTTGCCCGCTTAGGAAGAATTTGGCAGCCATCTTTGCTATATACTTCTTATCCCTACCTGACTCCCTTGAGGGAATTCTCCTTTCAAAAGATAATTCTTAATGTCATGATACCAAGGCTCGCCATCGAATTCGCCTTCCACCACCATGCAGTAGGCTGGCTAATCCATGACATTGATTTTTAAAGACTTGATGTCGAGCTCGTCCTCTACTTGCAACAATGAAGATAGAGTGGCTAACGCGTCTGCAAAGTGATTCTGGGTCCTTGGCAGATATTCAAACGAAATTTCTTTGAAATTATCGGTTAACTCCTCTAGGAACTTATGATAGGGGATAAGCTTAGAATCCCCTATTTTCCATTCTCCCTGGGTCTGGAGAATAATCAGCATGGTGTCTCCATAAACCTGTAACCTTCGCACCTTCATGGTAATGGCTAATTGCAGGCTTAGAATACATGCTTCATATTCTGATATATTATTGGTGCATGGAAATATCAACTTCGCGGAAACCGGATAATGTAGGCCGTCCGGGGATATCAGTACTACCCCAGTTCCAGATCCGGCTAAATTAACGGCATCATCAAAATACATGGTCCACTTATCATTGGATAATGTGAGGATTCGATCCTCTGCCTCCTCCTCATCAGGGATTGTGAATTTTCTGCCAACATGTCGGCTATGGCTCGCCCCTTAACTGACTTCTGAGGTGAACTCCTTATGTCAAATTCTGATAACAGTACTTGCCACTTAGCCAGCTTTCCCAATAAGGCGGGTTTCTCCACCAAGTACTTAATTGGGTCGCATTTTGTTACCAGCTGGATATGGTGATAGAGGGTGTACTGTCTCAACTTGTAGAGTACCCAGATCAGTGCAACGCATGTCCTTTCAACCATCGGATAATTAGCCTCCGACTGCGTGAACTTCTTGCTCAGGTAATAAATTGCTCGCTCTTTCCCGTCCTCTGGTTTCGTCTGGGCAAGTAGAGCTCCTAATGATTCCTGATAGATCGTCAAGTACAGAGTCAAAAGGGCTCTCGGGGTTGGTGGTACCAATACTGGATGTAGGATCATATACTTCTTGATCTTCTCAAATGCCGAATGGCATTCTGAATCCCAAATGACTTTGGCGCCCTTCTTGAGGAGCTTAAAGAATGGTTTTACCACATCAGAAAACTGGGATATAAATCTGGCAATATAGTTTAATCGCCCCAGCAGGCTTCTTACTTCCCTTACTGAGGTTGGGGTATTCATGTCCCGTATAGCTTTGATCTTGGAAGGGTCAACCTCGATGCATGACTGCTAACCATAAATCCCAAAAGCTTTCTAGATCTCGCCCCGAATGTGCACTTTTGGGATTCGGCCTCAGCTTATATTTTCATAGGCGTTCGAATAACTTTTTTAGCACCAAAACATGGTCCTCTCCTGGTCTGGACTTGGCAATCATATCATCTACGTACACCTCGATTTCCTTATGCATCATGTCATGGAATAGAGCGACCATGGCTCTTTGGTATGTCGCCCTAGCATTCTTCAACCCGAAAGGCATAACCCTATAACAGAAGGTGCCCCATGGTGTTATGAATGAGGTCTTCGCCTTGTCTTCCTCCTTCATTAAGATCTGATTATAACCAGAAAATCCATCCATAAAGGAAAACCGTTCGAACCCGGCTATACTATCGATCAACACATCTATGTGCAGCAAAGGAAATCATCCTTTAGGCTGGATTTATTCAGATCTCAGTAATCGACAAGTAATCGTGATGCATGATTTTTGAAATCTTTTTAAACAAAAGAAGGCACAAAAGGAGAGCTGGTCCTCATATCCTTGGACATCGCTGCCTTCTGAGTTCATTTGACAAACTAGGAAATATGCGGGAATCCAGACCTCAAATCTTCAAGGATCGAAGATAAGCATTATCATTGGGCTGGTTTGGAATGTTCCCGCACATCCTTAATAAAACGTGCACACGCATTTTATTGAATTTCATTGATAAGGCCGCATTACAAGGTAACCATTTGGACCAACGGCTCGAGATCCAAAGGTATCTTCTTGGAATTAAACACACACAAAAAAAGGCAAACGAAATGCAACAACTGAATTGAAATTGCGGATAAAGAAATTCTGTAAGAAGCAAAAGAATAGCCTTTTTACTCATGTAGCTCAATGTCGATGTCAAGCCACTCCATAATAACATTCACGAAATCTTCAAAGAGGGAGTCAAGTATATCAGGATCAGCTGCAGCTTGGATATCCTCATCTACCAACCATTTGGGGTACTTAGAGAAAAACTGATTGAGGGGAGTGTCGAACATCTTCGCTTTGCCATTCCAAACATCAAATCCCACAAATGAGCTGATTCTTTCTCCTCTAGCCCTTGGGCCTCGGCCTCGGCTTCCACTGCTACTTTTACCTGAATAACCTAAACCAGTTCGGTGTTCATTAGAGCTCAGCTGAAGGGGTTGGCGAATTCCCTGGCAGTACTTTCCCAATCCCCTCCCAGGGTTAAAACCATGAACCAATAGCATTCTCCCAGGCGCGAGAGTATAGCTTGATGGTGCGGGATTCCCTATTTTAGTCCCTAGGGGTGTGCGCACAAAAGCCATAAGGTCGAGGGAGTGGTAGCTTGACTCCTCTTTAGACTCGGGCTCTATATAAGGTACATCACTCTTCTGATAGGATGCGAGATCTGTCTCACCATGCACTATTATCACCTTGTCATTTACCACAAATCGAACCTTCTGGTACAAACTCGAAGGTACGGCGCCGGCTGTATGGATCCACAACCTTCCAAGTAGTAGGCCGAAAGCACTGGGGATGTCCATAACTTGAAAATCAATAGAGAACTTGACTGGCCCAATAAACACATCCAGTTCAATTTCTCCGATGACGGTTTTCTTCATTCTATCGAAAGCTCGAATGGTCGCCATAGAGGTGCGAATCGGCTCTTCATTAACGCCCAGACTTCTTAGCGTGGCCAAAGGGCATATATTAAAGGCCGACCCATTGTCCACCAACACATGGGACACCTGCTTACCGTGGCTCCTCACTGATACGTACAAGGCCTTATTGTGAGCCCGCCTATCCATGGAAAAGTCTTCATCCGAGAAGGCGATTTGATCCTTTAATAGGATGGCACTAACGAAACTCTCCAGCTGTATTTCGTTAATCGTCTTAGGTACGTGTACCTCATTCAGGACCCTCATCAGCGCATTCTTATGCTTTTCTGAGTTCACGAACAGATCCAGTAGTGAGATTTGGGCCGGCATTTTCCGTAACTGCTCTATCATTTCAAATTCGCTCGTTTTGATGACGGTTAATAGTTTTTCGGCATCTTCTTTAGTTACGTCTCTCTTCTCGGTCTCTCCCTCTTTGGGTGCATAACACCTCCCTGACCTCATCACTACATCTATTTCGCCCGTCCCGTAGTCCCAATAAACCGCTTTGGGATCGTACTCTTCCACTGGAGGGATCTTTATCACAACCGACCTGACACCCTCAGCCTCTCCTTCAGGGTCATCATTCATCTCTTCATTAGAGATGCTGATTGTAAGTGGATTGACTAAGTAATCATCCCCTTTTTCCCAATTATCAACTTGTCTAGGTTAATTACAAAAGCTTCTATAGTCTCAATCATCCCAACGAGGTCATCCAAGTTTTCAGAATTGTACCCACATCTGGGTTCAGCATGAGCCATCTTATCAGGTCTATCAGAGGGTGGCGCATTGGTCCTTCTGGCATCTTTATTCTTCAGCCTTCCGTTGGCGAGTCCCTATTCAACTCTCTCGCCTTCCCGCAACAGGTGGGAGAACGAGTCGTAGGTGGTCCCGGCCATATGTTGGAAGAGCTCATACGGGAGGGTTCTCAGAAAGTACCGATCAGCTCCTCCCTAGTTAACGAAGGATTTATTTGTGAGGTACGCAACCTCCATCTATGCGCGTAAGTCTGGAATCTCTCATCGCTTAGTTTGACCACCTAGAGGAGGTCAGCTCGGGTGGGGGCACCTCCAAGCCGGATACGTACTCGTCCATACGTTCCTTCAACTTATCAACCACAGTTGCCAATTCCCCCAGTCGCTTCTCTATTGCAGTCAGCATCCGACCTTGATTTCGACCCTTATGTACAGCTCCAGTTCAAGTGCGTCGCTCGTGACCCGCGCTTGAATCACTTCTCTCGATCGCCGGAGCAAATCTAACAACTTTTCGGAGTTGAAGTTCAGCTTTCTCTCGATGTTACCGAAGCGTTCTGCGACGCTTAATCCGCTTAGTGGGTTGGCTTCTTTCTCGTTTGTCGCAATAGGGATGATTTCATCAATTGTCTCAAAGGAGTCTTTCTCGAAAGGACCCTTCTTTGGCACCTCCTCTATGTCGTCCATGCCTCTCCACGGTTGGGCACTATATCTTCCGCCTTTTCCAAGAAACGTGGTGGGATTGAATATAGAACCCTATAGTTGTAGCCTCCACTATCCTGCCCCAGGGAATCTACAATTTCTCCCCTCCTGCGAGCTTCATGGATAAATCTCTTGTTTACATGGCGTGTCTTTGTTAGTCTAAACTCCTCTTCGTCTAACTCCTCTTCGGTATCATACCCACTACCTGGTGGTCCGGGAGAGGGTTTTGTTGTATATTTGGCTCCGTTTTATCGAACTGAAGGATGTGATTATCAATGAGGGCCTGAACCTTGAACTTCAGGGTGACGCAATTATCAACATTGTGGCCTTTCTCTCTCATGTGGTAGACACATGATTGGCTCGCATCATAACCGGGAAATCTCGAAGGATTTAATCTTGGTGGATCCTTGGCGACTAGCCTCCCTTCCAACAGCATTGGGAGCAGCTTGGATAGTGGTCTAGGGAGCGGAGTGAATTGCTTGGGAGGCGGCTTCCTTTTTGAGGTTGAGGCGGCTTCGGTGTCAACCATGACGAGCTTCCTTGTGCAATGGTAGAGTTGGAGAACTGCTTTGGCTGCGATAGATTAGGCACGAAAGCCACGTCAACGTTGGGCTCTCTTTCCTTCCTAGGTGGATACTGGCGTCTCGTTGCAGTCTCAGGAGCCTTTCTCTCTCTCATAGCCCATTCAAGTCTTTCGGCAACCTTTATGATAAGTACGAAGGTCTGGCACCCAGAAATGTTCAGTCTGTCGAAGTACTCATACGGGAGTGTCTTCAGAAACAGGTCGACGAGCTCGTCTTCAGGAATTGATGGCTTAACTTGCGTAGCTAAAGCCCGCCACCTTTGAGCATAGTTATGAATGGCTTCATTTTTTTCCTTTTACAATCCTCAGCAATTCTTCCCTAGTAGGAGCCGTCACGATGTTAAATTTATACTGGTGCAAGAAGTTCTCAGCTAAATCTTCCCAACCGTCATAATCTTCTAGATCCAACTCAATGAAACATGCTAGAGCAGCACCTGCCAGACTCTCCTGAAACGTGTTCATCAATACCGGAACATAATCGGAATAATGCGCCATCTTGCGCAAGTAGTACTTCAGATGAGCTCGGGGGCAGCCTGTCCCATTATACTTTCTAACGAACTAGGGCTCTTTGTAATCAGGCGGGACTTCCACTTTAGCGAAGGGGGATATCTTGTCGAAACGGGCCAGTTCATATCCCTGGCTACTGAGGCATTCCTCAATCTTTGCGAGCCTCCTTGCACCCTCCTCTGCTTTGCTCACAGGCTTTTCTTTTTTTTTCAATATCGAGGTCGATTAGCATCGGTGGGGACTCGGGTGACTGGTAACGGCTCGATATTCGGCACCTATTTGGTTCTTAGAATCTGCACTTTGTCGCGACCTAAAAATTTCGATCGGTGAAAAATTTTCAAGTTAACGGATTATCAGGTTAATTAGATTAACTAACCTAATACGGACTCTCCCAAGCCCTACCGAATCGCAATATTGATTTTTTTTATTACATGATTTTAGAATTTGGAGTCGCCACTAATCATTTTTTGGTAGGTCGATTAGAAACCTAAGTAAATTAGCGGGAGAACTAAATTACCTCTACGAACCAGAGATTATGAGTTCGAGGACTTGGTTACACTAGTTAATTAAAACTAATGCCCTTTCGGTACCTTAATTCTATGGATATCCTAATTTTGGCAACTCAGGCTTGGTTTACTCCTAATGCTCTAGTGAGGTGTTCTTTTTTTGTATTTTCACTTTTTAGATGGAATGCATGGATGGTAATGGGTGCATGGATAAGCAAAACGTGAATAGGCAAATATAGACACGCAAATGTATACATATGAATGTAGAAATGCAATCATGAACGTGCAAGCATAGATATACAAATATGACATGCAAACGTGAACATACGTTAGCTGCGAACGTGAACACGCAAATACAGCATACGAACGTGGACATGAGGATGCGACATACGAATAAATCATCAAAAATAGGATTGGCCAGTCGAAATGGTCCGTTCCTAATTTTTTGGGATTTTTCTGAATTTCCTGAAATTTTTCAAGACAATTTACTTATGAGGGGAAAAATCAACATTTTTGAAAAAATTAGGAAGGAAAATCAACAAAAATAGGATTGGCCAGTCGAAGTGGCCCGTTTCCTAGTTTTTGGGATTTTTCTTTTGAAAATCTTTTTATTTTGCATAAATATGCATGAATTAATGACAATATGGATACATATGCAGCATGACAAAGGATGCATGAAATATACTAAATGAAATGCACATGAATGACTTTTTTCTTTTTTGTATTTTCGAGTGCTTTGGCTTCCCATTATGAGATTTAATGGTGTAGAAATTAAATTGCAGAAAGTAAAGGCAGTAAATAAAGAACCTCCAACGGGTGGTTCGGCATTGACTCGGCCTACCCATTCTGAGGTTTAACGATATATAAATTAAATTGTAGAAAGTAAAAGCAGTAAATAAAGAACCTCCAATGGGTGGGTCGGCCTTCTCATTCTGGGGTTTGATGGTGCAGAAATTAAATTGCAGAAAGTAAAATACAATAAATAAAGAACCTCCAGCAGGTAGCTTGGCTCACCAATTCTGGGGTTTGATAATACAGAAATCAAAATATAAGAGATAGAATATAAGAGATCTTTACATCACCAAGTATGGGGCAGCATCTGCCGCAATTTGGGATTCGGATCTTTTAAGTGAAAAATGTAGAAAGTTGCAATATGAATACGACATGTGAATATGACACGGCATAATCGAAATTTAAATCAATCTATTGAGGTAACGACATTCTTGAAGATTTTAATGGTTAGGGTCGTTACCTGATTTGACTGATTTGATTGCCGAATTCGGACCTCGTGTCACCTTATAGATCAAGATTGCGGCTCGAACGACGGGGATGAACTCGTGACTTGTATTGATCGGTAGAAAAATTAGCGATGGAAACACCTAGATTTAAACTCTCACCATCCTCAGGACTCTCTTTGGAAAAGAATTCTCTCTCTTTTTGTTTTTTCTCTCTAATTTTTCTTCAATTTCCCAAAATTCTCTCAAACATTTCAAATTTTCTCTCCAAAAAAATCCCCCCTCCAAGCTCTCTTCTTTCTCCTTTTATAGCCCACTCATTTATCTCCTATTTTAATTTCTTCACTAACTCTTCTTCATCTTCATCTTCCCTTCTTCATATCTATCTCACATTCTAATTTCTCCACTAACTCTTTTTCATCTCCATCTTCCTTTCTCTATTCTCATCTTATTTTCTTAAACTATTCTTCTCCATCTTCCCTTCTCTATTCTAATCTTATTTTCTCCATCTATTCTTCTCCATTTTCCCTTCTCTATTCTAATTTCTCCACTAACTCTTCTTTTAGTTATTTACATAATAATCCCTCAAGTATTAAGTATTTGCACTCTAGTCTTTGATATTTTAATGCAAAATTCAACTAAGGCCCTTTTACAAAATTCAATCATTCTGGGTACATTGGGCCAAGATGAAAATTCAGACTATTAGAGGATAATGTCACAACTCCTAAAAGTGAAAAATAAAAATAAAATGACTTGAATTGAATTTTTTTGGGCCAATTCGAAATTATGTTCGTGAAGGGACATATGACCCCGTATTGCATTTTTTGAATTTTTGATGGCCAACATGAAAAGGGAATTAAAAAAAATATTTATTATTTTTTTGTATTTTTGTGGCCTCAAATGTTATTTTTCCCGATTTTTAAGTATTTTTTATTTTTCAAAAAAACTAAAAAATACGAAAAATATGAAAAATCATTTTTTAATCAAAATTAGTTCCTTAGACTTGGCCAAGGTTTCCAAAGTTGATTTTATAATTTTCTCATTTTTCTTAATTTTTTTTTATGAATTTTTGAAAAAAAAATGCTGAAAAATACTTAAAATATGAAAATATTTTTTTTTGTCAAAATTGGTTCCCTAGGCTTGGCCAAGGTCCCAAAAGTTGATATTTTTATTTTATGAATTTTTATGAATTTTCTATCAATTTTAAAAAAATGTGATTAAAATTAGGTGTCAACAGTTGCCCCTCTTTAAAATGAAACTCGATAGAGGTTTATTTTAAAGATGAGATGATACCTGAATCCTAATCAACTCAATCTAGGGAAATAAAAAGAGTTGTGACATTTGATCTCCAATACCTCTCTGTGTAAGTTCTGATACAGGTCGGGCTTAAGGTGGCTCTTATGAAATGAGGGAGAGATAGGAGGAGAGTTTACCTGGCACTTACCTGCCCATTGTATGACTGTTGCCTGACATGAATGCTCTTTGAACAGGCACCCAAAGATTCATTCTAAGAGTACTTCGGAGAGGTTAAAATTTGACTCGTATGGTAGGTCAACCCATGGCAAAGTTCCTAATGAAAAGACTCTAGTAGCGATCTATCCTACTTAAAGGATTCGCCTGCATTTTGACCCATATGGTAGGTCAACCCATAGTAGAGTTCCTGATGAAAGGATTCTCGTGGCGATCTATCCTATAGATGATTCGCTTGCATTTTGACCCATATGGTGGGTCGTACCATGATAGAATTTCTGATGACAGGATTCTACTAAGCAGTTTACCTGATGTCGGGTTCACTAAAGAAAATGCCTGCAAGAAAGACTTTGTGTCTGTAAGAAGGACTTTGATGCCTGTAGAAAGGACTTTGAAAATGATTCATCCGATGTGGGATTTGCTGAAGGAGTGCCTATAAGAAGGACTTTGTGCCTATATGAAGTACTTTTGAAAACGGACCGTTCCGTATTGGGGTTTCCAATGGAAAGACTCCGGAGACAGCATAACCTACTAAAAGGGCTTGTTCATGTGGTGTCTGCAACTCAAGACTTGAAAATGGACCGTTCCGTATTGGGGTTTCCAATGGAAGGGCTCCAAAACGACATGCCCTACAAAAAGGGCTTGTCTATGTGGTGCCTGCAACTCAGGACTTAGGAATGGGTCATTCTGTGTTAGAAGTCACCGACGATTACCTAACGTCACTTTTTTTGGGTAGATAGAAAATGTATTGACTGAAAAAATAATTTTGGGTGCCAATGTGGGATCTGGGGAGACTAAAAATCCTGCAGAAGCTTGAACTCGATTTAACTTACCATGAAGGGTGCCATTCTGAGATATGGGGAGACCAGAAATCCTGCAGAAGCTCAAACCCAGATTATATTTTCCTATCGCTTTAGGAATAAGCCAGAGAGGCAGAGATCAAATACCTCGAACATTTCTACTTTTGCGACAAATCATGCTTCATTAAAGAATGTGGATACCAGTATGTGCCGCAATGGATTTGAGCATCCTAACCATCATCAGAATTCATTCTCTTGAAACGTTCAAGTTGAAGATATACATACCTGAGGATTTAGAAGAAACGCCTGGTGGTTTCTCGACAACTAGGCTGGTTCATTCAATAATTGCCGAATGAATTTCGAGACCTTGGAAGGTAACTCGAACATCGGGAACGTGTTACCTGTCAAATAGTATCAGAGGTAACATGTGCAAGCATTTTCATCAATGAGTTGATCAGTTCATGCAAAAATATTTAGCTAAGTTTGCAATGAATAGAAGCAGTCTGTGTAATAACTCATGATGCAATCAATCAAAATGTGGATCTTGCATAACTATCCTATTAAGTTTGCATTACCAATCCTGTTCAAGGAGGTTATCATAGTATGAACACCTCGAATGTAATCTGAATGGGGGACTTCAGTCCGAAAGGGCTTTCTCTCACTTTCGAGAAAGGTTGTTTATCCTGATTGCATGATTGAAAAGAAATCACTCAATCTTAACATCATTGCATTCAGCAAGGGTCTGAGTAATTTGCAATTGGTACAATCAAGCCGATCTAGAGGTCTTGATAAGGACCATAATGTAGGTGTGGGTCAAAGGCTTACCAAAGGGAACTCTTTTAGCCAAGGCCATCGATAAAGAAGTCTTCATTATCTGCTCCGAGTTTACAAGTCAAGAACCCTACAAAAATAAGAGAGAACTAATCTTGCTCGTACTTTTCGAACGATACTTAAAATCATTCAACTCTACGTTAACTCAAGTGTCTTAATCAGAAAAGACTTTCACGGGTTGTAACATAGGTTGAGATTAGGGACCAATGAAGTAAAAGGCTTATTTTGGCCTAGAAAATATATGAGGTGGGTTTGACATTGGTGATCATTGCATCTTTATCACCCGTCTCGATCTCTAGAATAATCTTCAAAGGACACCGTCGTTATATGAGAAAGGTGTCAACTTCTACTGATACCATTGTCTCTCCCGAACGGTGTAAACTTCAACTGAGTATATTTTGCAATTTAACTCATTCGAATAGTTTTCTTTTGCAACCAGATCCCATTGGGGATTTTCAATAGGAGACAATATGTTTTCACTGAGTTTACAAAGTGAACATTGATTTGAATGGGCATTTGCCTACTTTTAACTGGCGCTTTGCTTTTTCATGTCCGGGACTGACTTTCTTCCTTTTTTTTTTAAGATTGTGCCGTTATACACATGTATATCAAAGATCTAGCACACTTGAAGAGTTGACTCGGGAACTCTATGTATACCCATTCCTTCTGAATTCTTCTGCTTTGAGGCAGTGCCATTTTCATCTTGGAATGAGCAATGATCATCAACAGGGTTTTAAGAACGAATATACAGGCTCAATTGGGCGATGTAAAGGATAAAAGTATATCGGATGGAGAAACGAATGATTTTCATCATCCTAAGGCACTTGAATTTCCGTACGAGATTGAAAGCAAAGAAACACTCAAAAATTGTTGTTAATCCGAGCAAGAAAATTTCTAACCATTTACCTGGTGCTATTTGCTGGGACTACCTCCATTTGGCCCCGATGTGGGGGGTGGTTCTTGACAGGGGTTACGAAATGAAACCGCCGCTCAAATGGGTTGTCTATGGTCACCTGAAATGTTTGGGATAGAGACATGATCGCCTCTTTCCCTTCGGCTATCGTACCTTTCGCGAAAAAACCATTGACTTGGGGAATGCGGAACCCATTTAGCACACGACTTACTGTAGATGTAGGATGTTTGTGGAGATGGCTTGCCTTTCATCATCCCGTTATGCCCTATTCTACACATTCGATACATCATGTGTGGTTTATGCTCCAAGTCAAAATTGGTAAATTAAACATGCAAAATAGTTATGCATAAATCATGGAACGTGTAAACGCAATACAGATGTGGCAATTTTCAGTATCACTAATGTTTTACAGGATGTGCAAGTATAGAAGAAAATTCTCAAGATGGAGAATTTGGATTACCCTTGGACGTGTGGGTGGATCGAACAAATTGAGAGTCTACTCTTTGAGTCGAGGAGTAGCTTGTCTCTGACTTTGCTCCTGCATAATGAAATGCATGGGTGAAGGAGTCAAGTGAAGATTTGAGCTCATTTAATGTCGACAACTGTCATGGTCATCGGTCGAATACCTCTGCAAGAAAGAAAGGAGAAAGGTTATCCTTGAAACCGAGTAAGTTAAAAAGACGTACTCTCCTTTTCAATTCAAGGTCCGCCATCAATTTGCCCCATTTTTATCAGACTAGATCTCATCAGATAATCATAATCTTGCCGCTTGGGGTTATCTTCTTCGACATTTTAAATGTTAGTATAAATATTTCCTGTCAAAGGAAAAAGAGACGTGTTAGCCAGTATTGGAAGGGATAAACTGGAACGATACTGATTTACCCTTCATCTTGAACGCCTTGCATGACCCCTTGATCAGGTTCGCTGGGTCAAGTTTCCTTCCAGCTTTCGTTGCACACTTTACCATTAGGGCTAAGGTTATAGCAAAATATTAACTTTGGTCTCGTTCATCGAGTATTCCTGTTTCTTTCTGAAAAAAAAAAGAAACGTGCAAAAAAAATTATTTTATTTATTTGCAATACTTACAACATTCCCCATTATTGGGGATCGAACTCAGATCATTCGGATCACTATCATCCCCCATGCCATCTGGTCCACGAGACCATAGGTGTCCATAGAGGTTCTCTTTTAAGGGTTAATCTTCAGATGGCATAGCCTTGTCGTATTAGGTAATTCTTCGTCACGATGCGTTTCAAGATAATTTACAATCCCTGTTAAGGCGGAATAAGGTGATTCAGAACGCGAGACGATCATGGGTAAATTGGAACGATACAGAATTACCTATTTTTGAGATTGCTCGAGTCTTTCATTCGTATTTTCCTTATTTGAAGCCGTCCAGCCAGCGGCAATGTCCACGAATTGATTTGCTCCCAATCTCATTCAACAAAAGAACTTCGCATTTGGGTATGACTATATTTTCGGGGCAGTTTGCAAATTTCTGAGAATAGAAGGGATCCAATTTAAACTGGAGCAATTGAAGATAAATTGAAACGATACGGAGTTACCCTTCGAGTTTACGCGGATTTTTACTCGCAATTAATTCGTCGCGAGTTTGGTACGGTGACGGATTCAAACATTTAATAGGAAAAAGGAAATCATTACTTCTTGCTTTTTACATTAATTCCAGACATCTTATAAAAGTAGAAAATATCCACGAAAGAGAATGAAAGCATATGTATTCCGAATTGGCTTTGCTTCCTTTGTAGGCTCTCCAGTGATCAGCTAGCTTCATTCCTAGATCAGGTATATCTCGGCCATGTTGAAGGGCTCGTAATTACTGACTTTGAAATACAGGCCGCGTATGCACATTAGAGCACCGGAGCTTTATCAACATCGAACTAGTTGATCATGGAAAAAAGCTCGTCGTCAATGCCACTTGCTTGGTGGTGATGCATCCCCTCTTCCTCGGGAGGCATCAATGCTGACCCTATAGGATCGGCCTTTTTGTACCCTCCTCCAACAGAACTTGGTCCTGTTATGAACTGATCTAACTCACCTTTTAAATGGCATTTTCGATCCTCAGGTACTGCCTTTCATCGAGGGTGAGGAGGCTGTTGCAGTTAGGGCAGGTGGCGGAGTCAAAAGCTTCCTTATACCTCTTATTCTCTGCTCGGAGTTTTTTATTTTCAGCTCTTAGAAACTCAACTTCATAGCGCTCATGTTGAGTCTTTACTTGGGTTCGCCTATTTTGAAACCAAAACTTTATTTGCGAAGGGTTCAGCCCTGTTTCTTGGCTCAGTTCCATTCTTTGTTTGTCATCTGGCATAGGGCACTCCGTGAAGAAATCTTCAAGCTTTTGAATCTGACGCTCGGTGTGACGCCGGCGATGTTTCCTTTGACCCTTGTTGTTGTCATCCCTAGCTTTATCAAGATCTTGGACGTCATTGGCGGAAGGGCCAAGTTCCATAGTCTAAATTCCAAACATGGCCTCAGACTCTTCATCTCCCATATTCAGCAAGTAACGATAGCTTTCAAGTGTGTTGGGTTGAGACATTCTCGAATGGTTAATGGTTCCTCAAGGTTTGCTACCTCCTCTTGTATTTTCACTCTCTCTAAATTTCCTGAGTGACCGTGTATGCTTTAAAACTCTCTTCTGAGCATGGATGAAGATTACTAGGAGGACGTCTCTTTTTAAAATCTAAGCGCGGGTTTAGAAACTGTATTGCTTCTCCGAGAGTTCTGTCTTTCTCAACTTTATCGTATCTCTCACTCAGCTCATCTTCTTTCATCTTTTCATGGTAGGGGCCCCTGTCATTATCTCTCCCGCTTATCTCCACCGTTGATTTTGCTGGTGCGTTCTCCCATCTTCTACAAATAAAGACGAATCCTATCTTCTTTTCTGCTATAAATTTTCTTTGTCTCC